>JAKCPI010002779.1:0-61571 GCA_023213315.1 Euborellia annulipes
TACGAGTTTATACTTTTGAGGGAAAGTGAGTGGTCTAGGTGAAATAATAGTTTTTTTTATTTATTTTATCTTTTATTTATTAAAAAATTATATTATATATTAAAATATACAATTTTACTCAAATAATAAAACAAATTAAAAAGTATTAAAATAATAAATTTCTATCAAAAAATAAATTTTTAGAGATTTCCGCAGCAAATTAAACACAAATACAAATCATTTTAATAACTTAATAAAAAATATGTCGATTTTCATCTTCTTTGAGAAGTAATAAAGAATTACATTTCATTTGCAGTATGATTGGAGTTTATTCCCTGGTTGGAGACTAACCTCATCCGAAAAATGACAAACAATAATTGGATTTGAAAAAAAAAATTTGAGAAAAAAAAAAATTTCCAATGAAAAAATTCAAATTCAATACTTACGATTTGTTAGTAAAATGTTCCTATTTCAATATATTGATTAAATATTTATATTTCATTTTAAATAATAATACATCGTTCAATTATCTTATGCGTTAAATCAGCTACTTCAAAAACAGAATTTGGTGCCACCTGGTGCCAACCTTCAAAAACAGAATTTGCGCTAACCCCAGCTAACCTTTAACCAATTTCTTGTATATTTTAAAATTAATTACTATTTTGGTGAAATTGTTAATTTTAATTTTAATTTCTATAGCTATTTAGTTGAATTACTTTATAAAAAAATTATTTAATTAGTATGACTACATTTAAATAGTTTAGAGCGCGAATTTCAAACCAGAATTTAATCAATATATAGATTTTTGAAAAATGAATTTTAAAAGAATAATTTCAAGTTTCCCTTAAAATAATTATAAAATAATATTAATAAAATTCCTTGAGGTAGTCGAGTTATTTGGGAGAACGTTTAGACCAGTGATTCTCAACTTGTCGCCTGTACACTTTTAACGATTTCAAAAATTTGGCGGCACACAAAGAAAAAGATAAGTTTAAAAGTTGGTAATTTGTTCATAAATTTTCTTTATATTAATCTTAATTCACATTCTGGGTGTGTATTAAAATTAAACTACGAAAGTATGTGAAAAAAGAAGGAAAATTCATATTTTTTTTAAAGCGATACTTATTCATATACTTGTATATTAATTTTAACTCATATCCTAGGTCTATTAAAATTAAACCAACAAAGTTTATGAGAGATATGAATGAAAATTCATATATTTTTTTACAGTGTAGAGAGAGAAAGTATTGGTTTCGATGTCGAGATTTTGATGGATCTCTTTGGTCCCTGAATACAAAAAGAATGCTAGCACACAACTTTCTCTTACCTTCGGTAAGAGAAAGTAAATCGTGCTGTTCACACCAGATTTTTTGGGTCGAGATATATTTAGTTTCCCATAGCACCTTAGTTTCAAACTTGCATTTAAATGTTGACTGCTTGAAATAAACTATGGTTATTTTCAAAATTTCACCATTGGAGATTTTATAACAATATAGAATCGTTAATATCACAAAATTTCATAGAATTGGAAAATTTTAAAGGTAAAAGTTCAAAGGGCCCCTTTTTGAATCGAAATTAACATACAACTCCCTATAGGAAATTGACATTAGGCCTATGGAGAAGGCGGAGAGACAGTGATAATGTTTGCAAGGAGAGGGGAGAGTGATTTCTCGGAACAATTAAAGACACAAATAAAATCTGGTGTGACTGGCGCACAGCACACAACTTTCTCTTACCCTTCGGTAAGAGAAAGTTGTGCACCGTGCTGGTCACACCAGATTTTTTGTGTCGAGATATATTTAGTTTCCCATAGCACCTTAGTTTCAAACTTTCATTTTAAATGTTGACTGCTTGAAATAAACTATGGTTATTTTTCAAAATTTTAATCTCATATTTGGACATTTTCTATACAATATAGAATCGTAAATAAATACAAAATTTCATAAGACTTGGAAAAAAAATTTTAAATGCGTAAAAAGTTCCAAAGGGGACCCCCCTTTTGAATCGAAATTAACATACAAATCCCTATAGGAAATTAACATTGTTCCTATGCGAAGATAAGGTGGAAAGGGAATTTAAAAAGAGTAGAGACAGACGATAATGTTTGCAAGTGAGAGAGAGAGAGATATATATGTTTTCTCGAAAACAATTAAAGACAGAAATAAAATAAAAATAATTGATTTTTAATCTAATAAAAAGAAAAAGATTTAAATTCCGTTACCATGGCAACCATTTTTCCTATCTTTCCTATGAAGAACAAGAGTAAAGTGGTCTTCGGAAGATTTCAACGGCAAAATGAGAATATACATTTTAAAGAGCATCTAAAAAATAGTTGATTTATGTATTTAAAAAAAATCCTTGGATGGAATTTTGAGAAAATCGAAAAAAACTGAAAAAGTACATCAGTAAAGTACTAGTACTTTTTGGCCGATTTTGTTCAAAAGCTTATTTTGAGCGTCTGGGAAGGTACCTAAGTTAAATATAAAATTTCAATCCGGTAGCTCAATCAATTCCTTCTTGCCAAAAATCGTTGCACACATACACACACACACACACACAGAGAGACCAATTTGCGGGACCCACTTTTTTGGACTCAGGGGACCTCAAAACATGTATATCCATCAAAATCTCGACAACGAATTTTTGACATGATCGCAATACTTTCTCTCTCTATATATTTCATATATAGGGTAAGAGAAAGTGAAAATAAAAGGATCCTATTGTTTTTTTTGTTTTTTTTTCATAAAAAAAACATTCACACTTTTTTCTCATTCATACTCACACTCATACACACATTCACACAGTCTTTTCGGCAACTTAGGCCATATAAGGCTTTGACGATAACCGTTGTAATTAATATATCAATTTGCGGTTCAGGCATTTCTATTTAAGCCATCTGGTATCCAAATGGCTTAAATAAAATCATCGGAGAATTAGAAAAATAATAATTTAATTATTAAGATGAAGATGTGAATTTATAAAAATATAGGCCGGAACAGGGTAGATATAGGCAGCCAGCAAAGAACAAAAACTTTATTTAAATATCGTCAACGTTTCGAGAACGCATCGCTCCCATCTTCAGGGCGATAAATTGTTAATGTTGTTTAGATACAAAATTATAATACAAATTTGCATATACCATTAAATGTATGTATTTCCTAAACGCTGTTTATTTTATTTTGATAAAAAGAATAATAAATAAATGAATAAATTTATTATTAACGTAATGATTAATTAAAAAGAATGAGCGTTTTTAGAATAAGTCTTTTATGGAAATATAATGCAAAAGACCCAAGAAATTAAACAAGTTGTGACCTGCAGGTGAAATTGAAAGATTTTCAAACAAATTAATGCCTTTCCTCTTTGAATGCACCAATAAAATACAAGGATTATAATTTTAGATGTTTACTAGTTAGGGCTACTTAATTCTTTGTAAATATCCTAATGAAAATAGGAATATGGAATCGAAATATTAGCAATTCTTTTTAAATAAAAAAAAAAGTTTGGTTTGACGAACAGACAGAAAATACTAATAATTGGCAATTATATATAAGCTTGGTGTAGATTAGTTAATAAAAATTTAAACAAAATTTAAAAAAAATAAATTTTTTATCCAGATTAGATTTAAATTTCTACCTATAGGCCTAATCAGTACCCCTTTGGCAAGCAACACTAGGCATTTGTGCAAAATCGGCCAAAACTTTGCTGATTTACTTTTTCGTTTTTCTCAGTTAACTTGTTTTGGAGACCTATTCGTATGATTATTCAAAAAATATGATTCAGTTTTTTACAAGTTAGGCCTACTGATGGATCAAGTTATCCCAGAAGTTGGACCCGAAATCTCTAGTCTAACCGAGGCATCAAGGAATGATTAAGTATTCGACTTAGTACAAAGGAAACGCATGATGGTACTTGCTTGACTAGTAAAGTCATCAAAAATATGTTAAATATAGTAGTAATATTTTAATATTCTTAAACGTTCCACCATTCAAATATTATTTAAATATAAGACATTCATATAGCCCTATATTATAATATATGAACAAGTATGATCGAGACTATAGGCATAGAATAAGGAGAATGCCTTTCACTTTCAAGTACTATATTCATTTAGAATTAATTATACATCTCAGTATTTTACAAAATATTCATTTCTTTAATTAGTAATTTCGAATTATATTAGCGAGGGCGAGAGAGATTAATTAAAGACAAAATGGACCAACGAGAGAAAAGAACTCGAAGCATGCATGTTTGAAATGTCATATGAAAGAATATGACTTTAAAAAAATGGATAAAATAAAATATGCACATGTGAAATTGTCAATAAGAAAGAGAGCAAAAAAAATTAACCGATTGCATGCAATCATATATGGTTCAAAAAAATTATTGAGGAATTGTTAAATTTTTATGTTATTTATAAAGATTATATGTTTAAAGTGAATAATAAATAAATAATAAGTAATATTGAATCGAAATACCTAAGCAAAACGAATGAGAAAGGAGAGAGGACGGCGGAGCCTGCTGGCTGGCGTCATGGCTGCCGGTCAAATGAGAGCGTTTCGGTTTCCTGAGAGAAACGAGCGCAGAGACATTGCTAGTCAAGAGTCCCCTCTCTACTGATCGGGTCAAGCGTCTTGGCTTCCCTTGAAAGAAGGTGTACAACGGCGCCAAAGAATACAGCCCCGTGATTGGTTAATTAGTGAGGAGTGGGGAATCGACTGCAGAGAGAGAGAGAGAGAGAGAAAGATTGAAAGAGAAGGTGGGGAGGGGGAGGTCTCCCACCCAACCTTTTTAAATTATATTAATAGTTAGAATATGAGGGAGGAGTGGAAGATTCCATTTTATTATTTAAATAAAAGGGGAGTCAGGTAGTGAATAAAGAGCAGATCTTTTCTATTATTTCAATAAATATTAAGAACTACTAAGCAATAGGATATATGAAGACGTTCCTTATAGTAATTAATATTTTCTCTGTAATACGCATTATAGGGGAATTAATAATTATAAATTCAGGAAAATGGAAAGGGAGATTTCAAACGAAATTGAAACTTTTATAACTCGTGTTTTTTTGTTTGTTTTTTTTTTTTTATTTCGCCAGTATAGCCACACGCCATTGGGCCCAAACGAACTCGTGAGTTTAAAAAAGTAAAAATTGAGTCTCGCAAATTCTCTCTCTTAATAAATGCAATTCAACTTTCTTTCTCTACATATTCTTTTATTTTAATCCCCCCTTTACTGGCCCTCGGGCTTGGTGTAGTTGGTAGCGCAAAAAAGAGCATCTTTTATGATCTCTCTCTCTTTCTCTTTTCAAATTGGAAAGAAAATTTCTATTTATATCAAATGAAAAAAATATTTATATTGTCATTTCATATAAAAAAATCTGGACAAAAACAAATAAATCTCTTAAATTAATGAACTAAAAATTCGCTGTCTAATATTTAATTCGATCAAGTGATAAAAAAAAATTTTAGAAGTATGCAGTAACACAGAGATAGAGGTCTCGCGTCTTGTTTTACGAATCAGAGTTTCGATTCATGTCCTGAGCAATGAAATTTTTCTAAAGCATATTGGCTATCAATTCTAATTAACCAAACAGGTAAAATAAAAAAAATTCTAATTATATTTTTAAAAAATCTGGTGGGACTGGCACACAGCACACAACTTTCTCTTACCTTCGGTAATCGAAAGCTGTAAACTGTGCTTGTCACACCAGATTTTTCGTGTCAACGTATGTATATTTAGTTTCCGACAGCTACGGTACATTCGGATTTCAAGATGGGAGTTAGGTGGGGGGAGGGGTCTGGACAAAACGTTACTAATTGTGACATGGGGGATCCAAGGGTTTCTCTAAGTGTGACATAACAATTAAAAGTTTTTTTTTTTTTTTTTTTTAACACTCACACTTTTTTCTCATTCACACACATATACACACAGTCTTTTCGGCAACTTAGGCCATTTAAGACTTTAATCGATACTCGTATTTATATAATAGATATTTATTTGGGGTCCAGGCATTCTTATCTAAGCCATTTGGTATCCAAGTGGCTTAAATAAAATCATTGGACTGCCTGGGGTCCGAACCCGCGACGTTTGGTATACGAGGTTAGCACGCTAACCTCTACGCCAAGCCCCGAGGGAAATTAAAAGTTGAATTTATAAAATTTTTTGAGAAAAAAAAAGTCAAATGATTTTCACAACAGGGAAAAATGGAGTGATTATTTGAGTCACGAGGGAAATTTACGAAAAAAAAAAAAAAAAAAAAGTAAAATGATATGAATTTTGTATAAGAAATTTTATTCGGGGGAGGGTACCCCCGTTCTATGTTGTAATATAATATTTAATATTTGTAGGGGAGTTTGTATGTGAATATTGAAAAAATCTGGTACACCGTGCTGGTCACACCAGATTTTTTGTGTCGAGATATATTTAGTTTCCCATAGCACCTTAGTTTCAAACTTGCATTTTAAATGTTGACTGCTTGAAATAAACTATGGTTATTTTTCAAAATTTTAATCTCATATTTGGACATTTTATGATATTCAGAATAGAGAATCCTAAATAAATACAAAATTTAATAAGAATTGGAAAAAAAAAATTTTAAATGCGTAAAATATTCTAAAGGGGACCCCCTTTTGAATCGAAATTAACATGCATATCCCCATAGGGATTTAACTTTGGCTCTATGAAACGAAGAGCCGGAAAGTGAATTTAAAACAAGTAGAAAGAGAGAGAAGATGAGTGCAAGTGAGATAGATATAGGCACTGGTGTCTGTCCATCTAGGCAACCCATTTTTCTCCGAAACAGACAGAAATAAAAAAAAAAAATTTATTTTCTATTTTTATTATATTCATCAAATTAATAAAAATAAAAAAAAGTGAATTACATCAGCAAAGTGTACCTCAAACAATTTTCACAGAGTAAAGTGGTCTTCAGAAGATTTCAGCAGCAAAATGAGAAAATACATCAGTAAAGTACTACCTACACAGACAGACTAGGTTGCGAAAACCACTTTTTTGGATTCAAGGGACCAGGGCCGGAACTAGGAGATTTTTTAGGGGGGGTAAAATTTAATTTGCCGCCCCTTCCTTAAAATTTTCTATACAAAATTCATATTATTTTACCTTTTTTTTAGTAAATCTTTCTTTAATTGCAGCCCCCTGAAATCTGCCGCCCGGGACACACGCGCCCACTGCCCCCCCCCCTAGATCTGGCCCTTCAAGGGACCTCAAAACGTGTATATCCATCAAAATCTCGACATCGAATTTTCGACATGAATCCAATACTTTCTCTCTCTATATATTAACATATAGGTAAGAGAAAGTAAAAAAAAAAAAATATGTTAAAAAATATTTTTAGAAAATTTAATAGAGTCAAAGAGATCAAAATTAAAATAGGAAATGTTATTGAAAAAGTTGTATCTTTTGTTATTGCATTAGATTTATGGCAGTCAAATTGGATTAATTATCAGAAAAGAAGTTTTATTATTGTAAAATAAAATAAAAAGGTTTTATGAAAAAATATGACTTTTGAGAGGAATGGAAGATCTAATCAAATGTGTTGAGAAAATTGAGATCAAGAGAGGAGATAATAAAGAGAAAGGTCAATGAATCTAAGAGGGTAAAAATTTACCTCTCCTTTTTTTTTTAATCAACGGGAAAGATTAATAAATGATTACAATTAATATTTAAAAAAAAAACTTTTCTATTTGGATAATAGTATTCATAAGCAATAAAAAATACTCTTTGAATATTTAAATGAGTCAAAGAGATCAATACAACAATTGGAATTATTATTAAAAAAAAGCCGTTGCATCTCTTGTGATTGGTTTAGATTTATAGCAGCCAAATTGTAATAAAGACCAGAAAAGAAGAAAGGAACAAAGTTTAATATTTTTAAAAGAAAATAATTAAGGTTTTGAAAAAATTGTCTTCTGGGAAAAATAGAAGATTCAATCAAATGTGTAAGGACAATAGGCAAAAAAAAAATGAATGGGAGTCTAGGAGGGGGAAAATTTACCTCTCCTTTTCTTTAATTAACAATTTTGGAAACGATTAATAAATGATTACAATTAATATTAAAAAAAAAACCCTTTCCATTAAAATATTTTTGAGAATTAGACTTATATTAATACCATCTATAGGCCTATATAAAAAAAGGGAGTGGGATGGGTTGTAAATTTCAATTAATATTAAAACAAAATTATATATCAATATAATTTTGTAATAAATAAAGGTTCGGTAAATTAGTTTTTTGTTTTAATATGTAAATAGAAAAAAAATAATTAGCAAAGCAAGATGGCGTGGGTACCTGGATTTGGATGCTGGCGAGCGTTTTGAAGGAATCCTTGGATGAGTTAATGAAGGACAGTTGAGATGGTTGGTAGTCATCATTCAGGTGTGAAGAGTGTTCAGGTAAATGTTCAAACATGAGCAATACATGAAGAAAGTGGGGGTTCAACTAACACAATCATAGGTAGCTTCTTTTATTGGATCAAACAAGCACGGATTTGATAGTTAACACTTGCCCTCATTATGGCGACTGATGCGACAACGGCAAGCAGAGAGAGAGACTTGGCTTGCCAACACCCTCCTAAAAGAAGCGCTCTGATTGGCCCGAGCAGTTTCACTATCGGCCAATGACAAAAGGCTTATCAAATTGTATGCAAATGTGACGTTATAATCAAATGACAAGAAACACACAAGTTTTCAATGGCATGGCACTGGCGCAAGACTTACACGACGTCATAATCTAACAAGGGATAAAGGGGGGTGGGAGTAAAGGGGGTATCCCCCCCCCCTCGAGATAGAAGAAAAATATTTTTTTTGGATTTAAATTTTATTTTAAATATAATACTTACAAATTTGATTTGTTTTTATATTCTGGTAAACAAGTACAGCATGCACCTTTAAATTACCGAATGTAAGAAAAAAAATTGTGTGCGACCAGTTACACCAGATCCCCCACAGAGAAACTCCACTGGATCCTCTCTTGTAATAAAATAAAATTTTAATAATTTAAATGAATAAAATTTATTAGAATCTGGTGTGACTGGTCGCACACAACTTTCTCTTACCCTTCCGCAAGAGAAAGTTGTGTACTGTGCTTGTCACACCAGATTTTTGGTGTCGACATATATTTAGTTTCTGACTGTACAGTACATTCGATTTTCAAGATGTAAATTTTATAATTATGGGAACATATTTATATTTTGTTACCATGGCAACTATTTCTCCTATCTTTCCTATAAAGTACAAGAAGTAAAGTGGTCTTTAGAAGATTTCAATGGCAAAATGAGAATAAACATTTCAAAGAAAATCTAAAAAATAATGGTTTTTTGAATTTGAATCAAAATTTTTGGAGCGAATTTTGAGAAAATTGAAAAAAAACTGAAAAAGTGCATCAGTAAAGTACTAGTACTCTTTGGCTGATTTTGATTAAAAGCTTATTTTCACACTCCAGGGAGGTGTCTAACTTAAATATAAAATTTCGGCATAGGAGATTAGTTTTATTTAACGAGAGTCAGTGGCGGATCCAGAGGAGTTTCTCGGGGGGGGGGGGGGTAATCTGGAGTGAGTGGTCGTACAGCACACGTTTTTTTCTTAATTTCGGTAATTTAAAGGCGCATTCTGTACTTATTTGCCAGAATATAAATACAAATCAAATTTTTAAGTATTAATTTTTAAAATTTTACATTAAAAATACATTTTTTTTTCGAAAAAAGTATTTTTTCAAATCTCAGGGGGGGTAATTATCCCCTTTACCCCTCCCCATTGTATCCGCCCTTGACGAGGAGAGTTGATGGCTGCAGTTTTTTATTATCCTAATTATTTCAACCAAGATTGCATTGTATAAGTTTCTGAAATGAAAAACCTGAAAAAGAAAATTGCTTATTTTTTTCGTGAAATGGGCAAAACTAAGAAAAAATAATGCCTAATTTGTGAACTCGGCAGAGGGTTTGCAGAATTCATGAAATAAGCAATTTCGTCGATTCGGCGTAACATATATGCAGTATATACTCAATTTATATAGATTTAAAATTAAAAAAAAATATTTAAATATAATTAAATGTGAGTGACTTTCACCCTTTAAGACTTTATAAAGTTTTTTATGGAGAGAGATATTTATTTAAAAAAACAGATTTTCTATTTTAAACATTATTACTATTCTAATACTAATAAATACCCAATTTGTACCTTCTCTTCCCCAGGCATGTCATTTTTTCTTTATGCATTATAAAAATAAATTAAAAGAATATTCGAAAACTGAAATTATCGTTCTTTGGTGCACCACACTCACATCGTTTTATTTGTAAATATTATGAACAGTATAATATCTGGTCATATGATCTGATAAAGGGACCATGATAATCAATGTCTAAAAATTTACTAAGATCTTATGCTTTACTGAAAAATTATTTTTTACATATTGATTGACGCTGACCCTCCATCAAATTATTTGGTCGAAAGATTTACAAATAAAAAGATGTGTTAGTGGTCCATCAAAGACTGGTAATTTCTAACTCCGGTTATTCCACCATCCACTATCCAACAACATTTTCTAATTAACATTAACATGAATATTTTAGAATAAATTAAAATAACAATGAATTTCTTGAGTTGATAAAAATAAGATGAGGGGAAGGTAAAAAGAGAGAAGTTTATTTTCTATTTTAAAGAATTCCCGATTATATATTTCATTCAAATAATTTGAATAGAATGATCTTCCCGTTTTCTCTCGTCAGACAACGAAAAGTTGTCATTTTCTCGGGTATATAAATGGCACATATGGACTATTTTTGGCACATACCGATAATTTCAATTAATATAATTTATAAACAGCTCATAGTGCTTAAAATGGCAAAAATTTCTAATAGATAGTGAAAATAACAGAGCATTTAAAGGAAGAGTCTTATCTAGCCTAAATATAAACTCTTAAATCGTTTTGGTATTAATTAAATAACGCCTTGGCATATATTTTGTTAATGAGATGAAAATGTAATAAAATATTTTATAAATGCCGACAAGATAGACCTTTGTTTGAAATAGACGATGGTTTTCAAATAAGGCGAAAGTAGAGGAATATATATATAAATATACATCATTTAAGATATTTGCGAGATGAGTTTCTATTATTTGTGTGGATATAATGGTATTTGTCAAATTTATAGAATTTTATTTAGGCTATATGCATCATATTTATATAGGTCTACATATATAGTGAACCCAAGCGTTTTCTCATGTGATTATTTTAGTGTTTTATTATTTAAATATGTAATTTTTTTAATCGAAATTTTTGAAATTTGGAAAATTTTGATTAAAATAGGCCTATATCATATTTAAATAAAAAAAAAAAAAAACACTAAAATAATCACATGAGAAAACGCATGGCATTCAATTTACAAAATATAGAATGCCTCAGGTTAATATATATAATTATATATAGTAGACCTTCTGATAAGAAACAGTTTATATATATAAAAGATTCAAAATTAAAGTATACCGGTATTTATTAAAAATTCAATGACCTCTCTATTGGTCAATGACCGAGATATAAAGTCGAAAAAAGTTTTTGTTTTCACATATTTAAATATTTTTAATACTTAGAAAAGTAAATAAATAAGGCTAAGTTTTTGGCAAGAAAAAAAGAAATTTATTGTTTTAAATCCAAACGCTTTAATAGCTATTCTTCATCATGGGGTCGAAATGAACATTTAGCCTAATATTTATTTATTTTCTCTGCATACGTCCATATGGAATACCAGAATACCTTAATTTTTTAAAATATTTTATTGTTATTAACAATCTTTTAGCTCAAAGAAGGCTAATGATGGCGTTATATAATTTAAATGGAAACATTTCTACCAGAATGAATTCTTAACTCTTCTTTTTCATTGAGATATACGAACTAGTACAGCCATATACATACAGTAAAATAGCTATTCACAATTGTTAGTTAGTTCAGAATAATATATAAAATAAGAGCTGTAATAAAATAGTAAGTTTACAATTTGAGGTCACTAAATTCATGAAGTCCGGGATCAGTGGCGTAGCGAGCTTAACTTGCGCCCGGGGCACAATACCTTTTTAGCGCCCTCCCCCCCCATTCGAAAACCATATAATATTATTTGTAAAATATACAAAATTATTATATTACACTGGCACTAAATTTAAAACGCCCCTTTGTGAGTAGCGCCCGGGGCATGATGCCTCCCCCTGCTACGCCACTGGCTGAAGTTGGTTTATTTGAGAAAGAAAAACGGTTAAGTTTTCAACAATTTTTTATTAGTTTACAAAGCAATATAATATTTCCAAATATTTCAGAGACGTATCGGCACCCCTTCTACAGTGAATTTCGAAATATTTGGAAATAATGCCTTGTAAACTATTAAAAAATTGCTGAAAATTTACCGTTTTTCTTTCTAAAATGTTAAAACCAATATTTCCTAGTTAAATATTTATTCTGGGCCAAATTACCTTAAAATTTACTTTTACTTTAGAAAATATATAGAGCTACAAATTTTGTTTTTCAGTATTATAATATTAAAATCTGTGAAATCTTGTATTTAATTTAGAAAACAAATGTTTTTATTAATATAATCAATCAATGGAATATAATTATTAATATATTTTTTATTATTCATACGTTTTAATTTTATTTTTTAATAAATTTATTTGTATAAAAAATATGTTTTTTGTAACAAGAGTGAACAGGAGAATAGAATAGTAAAGGAGTGTGTTGGCGCCAAAAAAAAAAAATAACCTCCTCTCTGTTTTTGATCCCCGGGTAGTATTAATCATTGGAAATTTATCATATAAATTATATATATATATTAATATATATTGTGTATAGAAAGAAAATCTTTATAATTGAATAAAATATCTGATTTGTGCTGCACTCTTGTGGAAACTTTAAAAATTATACTTATAATTCTAAGAGTCTCCACAGGGTCGCAGCACTAATCAGCCTGAGATTGATATCCTCTTAATTTATATGATAAATAGAAAGAAAATCTTTATAATTGAATAAAATATCTGATTTGTGCTGCACTCTTGTGGAAACTTTAAAAATTATACTTATAATTCTAAGAGTCTCCACAGGGTCGCAGCACTAATCAGCCTGAGATTGATATCCTCTTAATTTATATGATTAATTACCAAAGAATACCCGGAGATTAAAAACAGAAAGGAGGTTATTTTTTTTTTTGCGCCAACACACTCCTTTACTATTCTATTCTCCTGTTCACTCCTGTTACAAAGACCATATTTTTAATACAAATTTATTAAAAATAAAAAAGTATGAAGAATATTGATTAGATAATTAATAATCATTATATAAATATTAACAATTAATTAATTAAATTTGTTATATATAGTCTTATAGTCAAAATACATTAAAAATATTATATTTTCTAAAGAAAAATTAAGTTTCAAGGAATTGAAAATCTGAAACTAAATAGGCCCTTCTATATCAAGGGCGGAACAAGGAGGAGGGGGGGGGGTTAAAAGAGGTAATTACCTCTCCTTCCCCCCGAGATTTGAGAAAAATATTTTTTTTTTGGGAATTAAATTTTATTTTGAATATAAAATTTTAAAAATTAATATTTGTATATTTATATATATATAATTCTGTGGCTGGCGCCTGCTTTGCCACGCCCTTGTTACGGCCCTGCTCGGGTTAACTACTACTCTTGTCTCCTTCTCTGATAGACCATGTCTTTTCTAGATTTTTTTGATCGCAATGATAATTAATAACCCAGGTCAACAAGATTTTTTTTTTTTTGTTTCTGTTGTAATGTTGGAATTCTGATTCTAGACACCGGACAACGCTTAAATTTCCATTTTTTGCTTTTAAAGTTTGCTTTTGTTTAATACGAAACAGCCCACACAAGCATTTTTTTTAAGGTTTTTTTTCGGCATCTCCTATCCCTATTCTTTTCAAATTGTAGTCAAATCAAATGAAATAAATTTTTCTCGCCTGGGACGGGAGGCGAACCCGAGACCCCGGCGCGAGTAGCTAGTGTCTTCTCTCTGAGCCACGGGTCAAGGGCCATACAAACATTAAAATAAATACAAAAAAATATTCATTTTTAAACTTGATTTCTTGTTATTTTACATTTATACGTTAATGTTTATCCCAAATCTTAAATTAAAAAGACTCTAAAAGATGTTCAGCAAAAACAATCCAAATTGTAATTTAAAATAAAATTATAAAAATAAAAAAAAAATATAAAAATCAGTGATTTTTTTTTTTTTTTTTCAAAAATTCGAAGAATTGCTCTAGTTTCTACAAAAGCAAACTTTGATCAAAAAAAATTATTTTTCCCTTTAGCGTAGGAGAAACGAAAATTTCATATGCAGAAGCTAGACCCAAAAATCGTGTTGACCATCATTAATACAATTCAGGCAATAGATCGCGACTCACTATTAAAGCGCTCAAACCCCGGGGTTTGGAGAGCGAAAAAACGGAAATATTTCGTACAAGAAGTGTCCTTGGTCTGAGAAATTTGTCCCCAAATGTACAATAATAATGATTTTTTCTAAGAGTGTAAAAAAACTCAAGCCAGTAAAGTTTTTTTACAAGATTACATAGAAAACAAAAAATAAAATTTAAAAGAGAATCTTATATTGGCAATTAAAAAATGTTTATAACAGAATATATTTTATAAATATGTAATTAATATTTATTAACTTCATGATCTGAGTGAAAACTGAAAAAGCCTCAGATATCAGAGCTAAATATTAATTAATTTTAAAACATTTTTCGTTGGCCAATATAGGATAGTTGAAGGATAAATGATAAGACTGGAGGTATTTTCAGGCCAAATTTATTCCACTAACGTCGACTATATAGTGGAATAAATTTGGCCTGAAATTTATGAAATTTATCGTTCAACTATCTATACCAAGCTTTCCCAATCATCATTTGTCAATATAGGATATATAGTGTATATGGGTCGTTTTGATAACTTACCTACCCCAACATTAAAATAGCCTCCCTATGGGGAAATACATGGTGTGTGTCCTTCAGCATTAAAATAGCTGAAAAGCCAGCAGCAGTCAGCATTAAAATAGCTGAAGGACAAACACAATGTATTTCCCCATAGGGAGGCTATTTTAATGTTGGGGTAGGTAAGTTATCAAAACGACCCATATATATTTTGGTTTTTATATAAATATGATCATAGAAACATTAACATGTCTTATTTACATATGACCAGCTCATGATTGTTTGTAGTTAATCATTTTTGGGGACTATAATGAGAAAACTTTTCATTATAAGAGAGAGAAAACAAAAATATCAAGATCTGTTGGTTTGTAATTTTAAAATTTCCCTAAATGAGATAATGTATTCAATAAAAACCCTAAACTTCTCTCCGCATTTTTATGTTTAGTTTTGGCAAACCAACTATTAGAATATTTTTAAAAAAATTATAATATATATATTTGTATATATGTACAAATCTGTTACAAAAACCTATTCTTAAATATATTTCACAATTATTAAAAAAAATGTATAAATATGTATAATAATTAGTTATTTATAAAATATTTTATATTAGTAAGAATAGGCACGTATCAAGTAAGAGCAAAAATAAGAAAGATGGAAGATATATGAAGAAATTAAAAAAAAAAAAAAGAATCACGAAAAAGATATGAGCGGTTCAAAGCACAAGCGGACCAAGTCCAAATGTAAACAATTTTCTTATTTTTCCCTTTTTGGATAAAAAATTATTTTTCGGTGTAATAATGAACCATGTCCGAATATCAATACTAATCCTCCAGAGTGCAGCAGTTCCTTAAAGCAAAAAATCTAAAAATTCAAAAATCTGAATATAAAATTTAAAATGTGAACTTAGATAAAGTATAATTTAAGTTCTTAATGCTTGCTGAGATGTAAAATAAATAAATATTGTATACTTTAAGAGGCTTTAACTTTGATTCATTTTTTCTCTAAAAAAGTGGACTTCACTTTTACTCTGGACCCCGCATATATTGTTTTTAAAATGAGAAGAATGTGCGTAGAGTGTGTTTTTTGAGCAATATGCACATGAACCTAAAAATTGTCCATTGAATAGTAATACGAATTGAAGATATAATGAGGCTATCTTCAAATGAAAAATAAATTATTGTTTGTAAATGGCCTTAAGGAAAATCAATTTATTCTAAGGACCGTCCGCCAAAAATAAATAATCTTCCGTATTATCCGTTTATTTGTAGATATTTCGATCCCAGTGAGATGGAATCATCCTCAGATGTTTTGTAAATCGTCAATTTCTTCTATTCAATATGACAAAATAGATGAGCATTCCATGAATGCAATTTTTATAATCAATAAAAATATAGTAACAATTGAATTCGTGGAAAGCTCAGCATATTGAATGGGAGAAATTGACGACTTACAAAATATCTGAGGATGATTCCATCTCACTGGGATCGAAATATCTACAAATAAACGGATAATACGCAATTTTATTTATTTTTAGCCGACGGTCCTTAAAATAAAATTGAAAAATAAATACACTACCCCGCAAAAAAAGTGGCGCACTTCGTTTTGTTTTTAAGAAGACCTGTTCTAATCTATTCTAATGATACTGTAATTTATTAAACATTTAATATGAATGAACTTATACATTTCTAAATAACTTTAGCACAAATTCAAAACATTTTAAATTATACAATTTAAATAAAACAAAGAAAAATATGTGTATTTTCAATTTTTGAGACAAATCAACTTAATCTCGATATGTTTTGTTGGATATTAATTAAAAATTTTGTTTTTATAAGAATTTCTAATAAATAGAACAGAGAAAAACTGAAATGGAAAGATTATTTTAAAATATTAAAAATTTGGCGTTAATAAAAAAATTTCAACATTATTGTCTTTGTTTTGATTAAATTATAATTATTTATTAAAATGATATGGATTTGTGTTAAATTTACTTAGAAATGTATAAGATACTTCATATTAAATGTTTAATAAATTTCAGTATCATTAAGGTAGAGTAAAATAGGTCTTTTTAAGAAGAAACAAAGTGCGCCACTTTTTTTGTGGGGCAGTGTAAATCATTTTTTTATAATTACTCTGAAACTTATGCTTGCCATTACTAGATACGAGCTTATTTTATACAAAAAAAAAAGGCTTAATTTCAAAATATGGCCTTTGGCGAGATTAGGTTCCAAAGTTATTCTGATTTTTTATATTGAGCGACTTGAAAATATCTGAAGCACGAAATCTTCATTATTTATAGTATTTTTTTTATCACAATTGTCACTCATTGCACTTTCAATCATATATAAATTAGTGTACATTCAGTCTATTTCGCACACTTATTTTAACCACAGGTATATTATAAAAAAATGTAATCATCACATTTTAGTTACGAAATAAACTTAATTGTTAACAGTATATTAAGAAGCTAAGGATAGCTATGTTCTTTGCCGTTGCTCTGTACAAATGCTCGGTGTTTGAGACCGCCGTTGGAGACTGTACTCGTGTAGCCACTCGGTAGTGATTGTTCAACTTGAGCGTAAACTTGTTTTTTGGTCGTCTCATCTTTTGACGCAGATGCCAACGCTTCTTTCTTCGCCTGGAAAATCCGTAAAAATATTTATAAAGCTTTTTTGAAATCTTATTTTTATATTAATAAATTTAAAAAAAATGGTTATAATAATTATTTCAATTAATAAATACAAAGGAAAAGTATAATTGAGAAAAAAGAAAAAAACAAATGTTTTAATTATCATTTTCACTATTAATTTCTATGAATATTTATTTACCAAGAAGCTAACGGGGTCAAGACTCTGAGTGTCGGTGTTTAATTAACTTTTTGAAGATTCATTTTTTTTTTAAATACAAGTAGGCAGAGAGAAAAAAATCCTTGAGAATAATTTTTGTTCTTTATAATTTGTTGCTAAAACCAGTTTATGTTCGATCACAACAATTTAAATACGGTAATATATAATTTTGTCAATTATTTATTTTAATAAACTTGTTTCATCGTGAGAGATGTTTGTAAACATGGTATTTCTTGTTTAATTCATGATTGGAAGTCTTTAGAAAAAATTAAAATTCAATTTCGAAAAGTAGATAAAACCGGCTAATACGCATTATCTATCTTTTCTGGTATGTAAGAAGCCAGAGAAGAATACCAGTGTCTTAATATAAACGCAATCAATTTTATAAAATATTTATTAAAATCACTTTCCATTGCTTGATCCGGAAATTTAACAGGCTTACAACCGGTTCAACAGATCTGAGTAACGGTTTGCCTATTTACAGGCGAAAGTGAACTCGTGATGTTATTTGAAATGAAAAATGAATTTTTTAAAAAATTTTTTGTTTAGTAGAGGAAATAAAGAGATACCATAATTAAAAATCTCCAATCTAGATTTTTTTTCTTTTTTTTTTTTTTATTTACGGGATAGCTCCAATCTAGATGATTATTTTGATTTTAATGTAAATACCAGGTAATCTTCATCAAAAGATGGAAAAGTTTCATCTCGAAATGCATGATTATTAGGGTGGGCCAAAAAAACTAATTTTTTTATTTTCAAGTTCTAATAGCGCGGAAAAGTTGCGAATGATATAGCCAAAAAAAAAGGAAAGAAAAATTGTCAAAATCGGCCCTAAAGTTTGACAAAATATGAAAAAAACTTTGCGATTATTTTTTTAATTTTTGAATCACACCATAATAAAGCACAATGTTCTTAAATTCAAAAATAAAAATTCTGTAACTATTACGTTAAAAAAAAATGTATATTAAATATTTTTTTTTTGATAATTTTTTCTTTCTTTTTTTTTGTCTATATTATTCGCAACTTTTTCGCGCTATTAAAACTACGAAATAAAAAAATGAGTTTTTTCTGCCCACCTTAATGATTATATTCACTATAGGGATTAAAAAATAATAAAACATTATTATCTTCCCCTCCTTTCCCCTTAACAAAATCCTGATACAATCACTGATTATATTAATAATAAAAGTGTATTTAAATAAATTTGTTAAAATAATGAATGATTTTTCAAAATAAACACTGACAAGAATTAATATGAAAATAATTTTTTTTTTTTTCAAAGAGATAATGAAGGCCAATTAAAAATTTAAACTGCTTGGAAATCTTTCAACCACGAAGCTGAAAAGTAAAGAAATTTTTTATATAATTTATTTTTAATAATGTTTAAAGATAGCATCGAAATTTTATTTATAACAGAAGAATTGATCAGAATAAATATATAAAAGATAGGCCTATATATAATATCTTTCAATCGAAACGAGTCACGTTTTTTCATCTTCTTAAAAAAATGTTCTTTCTAATGTTGAATGGGAAAAAATTAATATTTTATTTTCATTAGTTTGTGAATAAATCATTTTAATTTTAAATAATTTCAAGGCAACTCAGAATCCTTTTTGGTTTTTTTAATTATATAACGGTATAGTCGATATTTTATTATGAACCTCAAAAATAATTGGATAGAAAATCTACAATATAGATAAAAGAATTTGAAATTAAATAGTGATCGATATAAAAAAAAAAACACTTACGTTCATATTAGTTTTGATAGCTGATCTCTTTATATATGCGTTAATATAAAATTGAGAGAAAAGTACGAGAAAGAGAACAGCATGAGACATGATGAAGATAATGAGAGCTTTGGAACCATCGCAGCCCAAACGGAGTAAATTCAACGAGTGAAAGAAAACAGCCAGGAATTGCACCTAAAAAAGAATAATAATTTAAAATTTTAATTTTACAATAAAAAGTACATCATTAATAAAACAAATAGTGCTCTGTCTAGTTAATTATTAATTACTAAATGATAAATCAGGATTATCATTATAAAAAAGACTAGAATGTATAAGTGTAGCATGACATAACAATGGATTTTAATTGGAAAAATTTTTTTATTTAGAATATGACAATTTAATTTTTAATGTTAATTTAAAAAGGGCCCTTAGTGTATTGGTTAGCATGCTGGCCATTTGTACCAAGGGTCGCGGGTGTGCATTCCGTCCCATACGACAAAAATTAATGGCCTCCTATGCAGAAAAGACTTTAAATAAAAAAATAGATAATAGAAAAAAAAAATTTAAATGAAAATTGTGTTTTCCCTTAAGATGCGCGTCTCGAAAAACCGTTATTAGGCGATTCAGAAGCTGGTTACTCTATGCGGCAAGAGATGGCGTTAGTTTTTCCCATAGGGAAACAAGCGTTTTATTCCATTTCATTTGAAAGCTTCCAGCTAATTTTCTGCGATTAGATTGAGTTTGATTGGGAATATTTGCGCCTCTTGGACTATTATTGGCTGAGAAAAAAAGGAAAATGGCAATTAAGACAGAAAAAGAAAAAAAGATGTTGGCACCTAACAATAAAAAAAAAAAAAAATATTCTCCAGCACTTGATTAATATACAGTATGTAGACCTATATTTATTAGAATATTGCTTGACAATTACTTACAATTTGTAAAGTGGTTAAATATTTCTTCCACCAGAGATAAGGCTTAATCTCGTCTCCAAGAGCAGCTAACAAGTAATACGAGTACATGATAATATGAATGAAGGTATTAATCAATCCAAAGAACGTAACTTGGCCACCTGAAAAAAAAATATTTAAAATTATTAATAGGCCTATTATTATTATTCAAACGAAGCTAGCTCTACCTAGTTGATAATGAATTAATATTATTACCTAATTACTAAATAAAAAATCACGATTAATCATTATAATACAGATTAGTATGTGTAAGAGTAGTATAACTATAATAAATATACTGTATGTAATAAATCGAATGCATAAAACAACAGAACTACTCAAAATGTGCATCACTCTTTGAAACAGAACCAAATCAAGGGCGGATCCAGAGGTTTCTCGGGGGGGGGGGGGGTAATTTGGATGGACTGGTCGCACAGCACACAATTTTTTCTTAATTTCGGTAATTTAAAGGCACATTCTGTACTTGTTTGCCAGAATATAAATACAAATCAAATTTTTAAGTATTAATATTTAAAATTTTACATTAAAAATAAATTTTTTTGCAAAGTTTTTTTTTAATTACCCTTTTACCCTTTACCCTCCTTGTATCCGCCCTTGAACCAAATATATAGAAAATTTATTCAGTTTTAAAAACATTTAAAGGATGAATAGAGACGGGGGTCTAAATGACCTCCGATGCCGAAAAAAACTTAAATTAAAAAAAAAAAAATATGGAAATTTTTAATTATAGACCACAATTTTGTATTAATTATTTATTAAATATACAAATACTGTACAACGTTTCGATTGCTTATTCTGCAGCCGTTATAGTACTTGATAACTGCTGTAGAATAAGCAGTATTTTTAATAAATAATTAATACAAAATTGTAGTCTATAATTAAAAATTCCCCTAATAATAATTATTCAAACCACAAAAGGTTTAATAAACAAAAGAAAATAGACTTGAACTATGGCTCAGATCATTGGCTTCTATGCCAATGGTCGAGGGTTTTTATCCACTCCCAGTCTATTTCAATTAAATTGGATACTAATCAATGATTGGTCTAAATGACCTTGAACAAATTAAAAATAGTGTAAGAGAAAGTAAAAAAGGTTGGATTGGCATTTTCCGGGGTTATTTTAGAGCAAGTGATTAAAAATTTTATTGAATTTTTTGTTTCTATTACGAACTGAAAGATAATTTTTTTCCAGTCAATCAATGAATAGATTACAAATGGAATTTCCTTATATCATTTGAGAGAGAAGAGGAATAATAACAATTTACACACCATACGCCAATTACGGTGTTGCGGTTTTAGTCATGAAATCCATCTATGTGAATTACAAAATTAAAAATAATTCGAAAATAAAAAAAAAGATGTTTTTCATAGAAAAAATTACAATTGATAAATAATACACTGATTGGGATTAAGTTGTGTTCAAAGTTTGACATTAGGCCTATAAAATTTAAAATATAGATAAGCTAGTTTGATGAATTCTAGCTTGCAAAACTGCGACAAGAAGAAGCCTAGGAAAATTTAATTATTTCGACAACTATTCAGTGACCATCCCCAGTGCAGTGAGTTTTTCTCATACTTCCTCATATCTTCACGATGAACCTGATTAATAGTTCTAGAAAACATGAATATTATCATTTCAAGGACTTTGTGTGAGTTAAAAGAACTGCTCTCTGAGCGCCTGTAAAATAGGCAACCAAAGTGCATTAATGTCAAATGGAAAGCCAAAACACGTGGGATATGAAAGTGAGTTGATAAACACTGTGAACTTGAAAATTATAAATATATAAAAAAAAAGTAGAATGGATTATTTTATAGGCGTCTGTAAGACAGGTTTTAATTAACAAAAATATTATGAACATTAAAGAGGGAGATTGTAATAAATAAAGTTCCGCATTATTAAACTCTCTAAGTGAATGTTTTTACATATTTTTTTTTACTACAATTTAAATAATTATACTTGTATGAAAATAAAAATATAGAAAAGTTACTGAAGAAAAAAACATCACAAGGACCAGGATTGTAGCCAGATAGTTTTTCAGGGGAGGGGGCTTCCCTCAAATGAATAAATTTTAAAAAATATAAAAAAATGTTTATTTGGAATAAGAATCGTAATGAAGAAAGCAGCCAGCAGAAATAAAATATTATCAACAATAAGCACATTGTGTAATAAATTTAACAGTATTAACATGCTGTTAACACCTTAACAGCCTGTCACTATATAATAGTAACTGTTAAATTTGTTACATATTATAAACAATGTGCTTATTGTTGATAAGCGTTAGTTGTGTATACATTATAAAATTATCCATCGACACTGTGACAATTATTTCGTCCTGAAGATGGGAGCGACGCGTTCCCGAAACGTTGATGAAATAATAGTCCTACTAAGGGTATAAAAAATTTTTATTTCTGCTAGTTGCCTTGCTCATTATTCGAGCCCTGATGCTTGCTTATATGAGTTGAAATTTTATATTTAAATTAAGTACTCCCTTTGAGGCGCAAAATAAGCTTTTAAATTAAATCTGTCAAAAAATACTAGTACTTTACTGATGTAGTTTTTAAGGTTTTTTCGATTTTCTCAAAATCTGCTCCAATGATTTTGAGTAAAATTCATAAATCAATTATTTTTTAGATGCTCTTTGAAATGTATATTCTCAATTTGGCCTCAAAATTGTTTGAAGCACACTTTACTCTTGTACCTCTTGGGAAAGCTAGGAGAAATGATGACAAAATATAAATGTTTACATGGGCGTAACTAAAGGGTGTGGGGGGCCTGGCCCCCTGGAAGGCCCCAGGGCCCCCCCCCCAGAAAGCTCCCTGCCCCAAGAAAAATTGAGAAAATATGGGGCTTTCCAGACCCCCGGAGGAAAGCTGGGCCCATGCCCCCCCCCTCCAGCGAGAATGGCTGGTCCCATGGCCCACCTCAGTCAAAATCTCTAGTTACGCCAAAGCATGTTTATAAATTGTATATCTTGAATTCAAATGTACCGTACTTTCTGAATGTCGATACAAAAAATCTAGTGTAACATGCACAGAACACCTTTCAATTACCCAAGGTGCGATCTGTCACACCAGATTTTTTTAGGCTAGAATTTCGAGGGAGGGGGAGGCGGAAGGGTTGAACGTTCTGGCTTCGACCCTGAGCAGAATTTTTGCTTCCAGAGATTTCATTCAATATTTACAATTGCAAATAAAACATTTAAGAAAAAAAACTCAGGAAATTGTATTTTAATTTCAAGTTTCCCTCTGGGGATAACACTGCTAATTATAAACTAATTAAATACCTATATATGTAATTAGTGTGAATTTAGAAGTCGGGAAAAAAAATTAGGTGACCTTAGAATTGATCCGAGAATATTTGCAATTTCCACTGAGACGAGAGAAAATCTTACGAAATTCATTTAGGATCAGGGAGGTCAGAATATTAACGACAAATTGGTGGTTTTATTAGTCCGGTTATATTTTTCCTGTATATAAAATAATAAAAAATTTTTTAACAAAATTAAAAATTCCAACATAACTTGCATAAATTAGTTTGGTAATAAATAACCAACTCGCTATATTGGATTATGGTAGATGAAAATATGAGGGTAATATTTTAGATAATGGATAAATTCGGAAAATAATTACATATATAAATATAATCCCAGCATTTAACCACTTTTTTTTATAAAAAAAAATTTGGTGTGATGATCGCACAGCACACAACTTTCGATTACCGAAGGTAAGAGCTTGTCACACCAGATTTTTTGTGTCGACATATATTTAGTTTCCGACAATACGAATTTCAAGATGTAAAATTTATAACTATGGGAACATATTTATTTATATTTTGTTACCATCTTGCAACCATTTCTCCTATCTTCCCTATGAGTTTCAAGAGTAAAGTGGTCTTCAGAAGATTTCAATAGCAAAATGAGAATATACATTTCAAAGATAATCTAAAAAATAATTGATTTTTGAATTTTAATCAAAATTTTTGGAGCGAATGTTTAGAAAAATTGAAAAAAACTGAAAAAGTGCATCGGTAAAGTACTAGTACTCTTTGGCTGATTTTGATTAAAAGCTTATTTTCACACCCCAGGGAGGTGTCTAACTTAAATATAAAATTTCAACTTCATAACTCTTTTCGTTCTTGAGATATTTTGTTCACAGACAGACAGACCATGTCGCGAAAACCACTTTTTGGATTCAGGGGACCTCAAAACGTGTATATCCATCAAAATCTCGACATCAAATTTTTGACGTGAATCCAATACTTTCTCTCTATAAGCTTATATATTAAAGATCTAAAAAACCAATTGCGAGTTAGTTATTTACAATCAAAGATGAACTTTATACAAGTCCGATTAGAATAGTGGTGGAGTGTAAAATTCATTTTAGAAGGGTTGATTGCGTCTGAGTTAGAAATAACTAAAAAATGTATATAATTTTCTTATCGAGCTCTTCGTCAAAAAAAAAAAATTAAAAAGAAAATTAATCATGTGAAATATCAGATTTTTATATTGATTAGATGACTCCCCCTCATCTCATATCATGTTAACATAAATTTAATAAATAAGAGAGAAGGGAGGGGGTAGTTTAATTGGAGTATTTGTCCTGAGAGGGCAATAATTCATCCGGGCGATATCGCCTGAAGGGAAAGAGAAATTCACTTTTATGTCACAATTAAGTGATATCCGGTGACCGAGACAAAATAATAAGTGAGACTTATTGTAATAATAAATAATAAAATAATTGAAATTCTTATTAAAAATTATGATATCAATAACACAAAGGCCCAACCTCAGGACCTAGTTTTCAAAACAAAAAAAAATTTAAACTTTCGACCGTTTGTTCTCAATGAAACATTAAAATTAAATATACAAATTAAACACTGGGTTCTTTGTTTCAAAGGTTTTATTATTTGAAAATTAACACTTGATACGTATTTCGACAATTACTTGTCATAATCAGAAGAATGTAATCACTTCTGACGATGACAAGTAATTGTCGAAATACGTATCAAGTGTTAATTTTTAATTAATAAAATCTTTTAAACAAAGAACCTAGTGTTTAATTTGAATATATTTGAAGTGCTAAATATTTGAAAAAGATAATAGTCGATTAGGACTTAACTAGTCATAGATATATTTAACAAGACTGTGAGTGTTTTTTATTGGTGAGGCCAAACATCCCATTATGCCCGGGAAAGGCGGAGATCCTGGGTTCGATTCCCGGGGGCCAAGGGATGTTTGGCCTCACAAATAAAAAACACTCACAGTCTTGTTAAATATTTGAAGTGTTTTCTAGAATATCATATTTATTATTCATTCTATAGATGAATTTAATAGACTTTTTAATAATTGTTGATTTAATAAAAATACACCTCAACTGAATACATAAATAAATTCCCAATTGAATATAGGCCTACATGAACCAATAAAATATCATTAAAATCAGTTATATATCAAATTTTCCTGCAATTTTTTTTTCTCCCTCTCTTTCATACTTTTAATTTCATCGCTTTGATATGAAATGTTAATTCAATCAAAGAGTTTTTAAAAATTTAGAGTTTAAAAAATGTTTGTAATTTTTTTAAAGTCTTCGGCATCTGAGGCAATTTAGAAGATACTGAGAATAATAAATACGACAATTTGTTAATTTTAATGTTCAATCTGATAATTATGGAAGAAATGAATTAATTCAATAACCAATAATAATAAGCCTACTAACCAAAATTTTCTAAAAAAAGAAAATTATGCAATTTCCAAGGTTTTCATAGAGTGATTAAAAAGTAAATACATCTGTTTCACTCTTTCGCTTTCATATAAGGACAAAAACGTAAATAGTCACTTTAGTCTTAACAGATAAAACAAACAAGTGGAGAAACATGCACTACTCTTAAATTTATGATAAAAAAAAAATTATCTATATTGAGAAAATATTAGTAAAAAAAAAAAAAATTATGAATGACAAATAGATACCGTACTTAATGCATGATGGAATTATGACAGGGGAGGTATATATCAGAGAAATTTCGCTTCTAGGGAAGAAGAGGGTACGAATAAGAGAATCAAGAAGAAGAAATAAATATACAATTTTCTGGCTGTGAGTATTAAATATAAATAAAGCCAAGGAAAGAATAAAAAACAAATTTTTCTGTCGACGTTTCGAGCGAGAATCACACTCTTTTTCGGGACAGTCTAATATAAATTCTTACGGATTGTAGTCATTTGAGTATCATTTGAGATCAACAAAAAACAAACTTAAACTATCATTAACAATGTAAAGTGTGTTTATTTTCTGATTTAAACAATGATTTTTAATATTAAATGCATTGCATGAATGCAAGGTAACTTGTAGAAAAATTTCTTTCTCGTAAAAGGTGCTCGAAACGTCGACAGAAAATTTTTTTTCATTCTTTCCTTGGTTGACTCCATTTCATTATTTATATTTGAGAATAAAGTTTTCCGGAAGAAAAATATTGACCAAAGACAGAGGTTTTGATTTATTTTACTCCTTTCGAAAGAAATTAGAACCTCTTGTAAAATAAAACAATAAGGCCTTCTGTACCAAGGGTCGCGGGTTCGTCTCATGGGACAATTTATTTCAAACGGATTGGCTAAAATAAATAGAGACGGGGTCTAAATGGGCTGCGATGCTGAAACAGACCTTAATTTAAAAAAAAAGACTGAAATTCACAGAGTGACTAAAATATTATAATCATAAAGCAACAAACATTTGTAAAAGAGATTTCTATATCATTTATAAAAAAAATTTTTGTTTAAACTTATTTATCATTGTAAAATATAACGATAAAAATGGGGAAATAATCATAATAAATTTGAGTGGATGACAACGATTACTCATCTTTTTCTCAGAGGGATTTCATTGTTCTAGGATAAAGAATAAACAAATTTTTTTTTTCCTCACTCACCTGGAGTGAATTTGACTCCCCACCAGACACTGAATGGCATGATGCCATGATGAATCACATGCAGGTTGCTTATTTGGTTATTCTTCTTGCGAAGTACGAAGAAAATCTAGAAAAATACAATAGTTATTAATGTTATTTAATTATAGTCTTATATAAATATTAATTAACAAAGAGTGTAATTAATAAGTCTTTGTAAATGTATGAGGTTCAAAAGAAACAGTCATGTATTAGCGGATATGATTGTTTAAAATGAGACTTGCAGGTGCTCGACAGCAGTAAAGAAAAAATAAGATCTTTTAGGAAAAAAATCTTTTTTATAAAAAAGTTTCGAAACGAGAGTGCAGAAACTAGTTATTTTTCTATAGGTCTTTTTGGCATCTTGGGCTTAGGCAGGGCCGGATCTAGGGGGGGGGGGGAAGTGGGGGCATGTGCCCCGGGCGGCGGCAGATATCAGGGGGCGGCAATTAAAGAAAGATTTACTAAAAAAAAAAAAAAAAAAAAAAAAAAAGATAAAATGATATGAATTTTGTATAGAAAATTTTAAGGAGAGGCGGCAAATTAAATTTTGCCCCCTCTAAAAAATCTCCTAGTTCCGGCCCTGGGCTTAGGGTTAACGATTATCATAATATCTTAGAATAATGGCAGGAGGTAGCAGCCAGGAAGGAGCGTCTCCAAAAACAATGAAACTCCCAGATATTCGCGACGTTTAGGTGGAAATTTATTTGACCATCATCAGGCAATCAGGCAACAATAGATTTTTATTCATAATTAACAATTAAAACATTACAATGGCTGTTATTTTTTATTTTTACTTACAGTTGTCATATGTAAATTTATATAAATATATTTATGCATTTGTTGTTCTGGACTTGTTAATAACATTAAAATATTAATTTTGCTATTAGGCAATAAATTTCCATATGAAACTGTAAGGACCGAAACGTCGCAAATATCTGGGAGTTTCATTGTTTTTGGAGACGCTCCTTCCTGGCTGCTACCTCCTGCCATTCTTCTAAGATATTAGCCTAATCACAGCCACTTCCACACTCGAGAAAAAAAAAAGATAATCATAATATTAATGTCGATATATTGTATAGGGGGGCCCAGGCACATTTATTTATATCATTTTGTATCCAAATGATTTAAATAAATATTCATCGGAGTGCCTGGGATCCGAACCCGCGCCCAGGCCTGGACTGGAAACACATTTAGTCCCGGGAAATCAAAAATTATTTTCTAAAAGTTACATTTTTGTTTTTCAAAAACTTATTTTCCATTGTAAATTATAACGATGAAAATTACTCTGCATATGGTAATCTGATTCAACAACGTACAGTTTCTCTTTATTCAAATTTTTTTTTTAAATCTACAAAGAAATTGCTTGATGTTAATTATAAAACACATCGTATGCAAGTTGAAAAAAAAATATATTAATATTATAATTTTGATGTGGATAAGATTATAATCCCATCTGCAGATTTTACCGATATAGCACAATTTGAAGTAATCAGAATTAACCTCATTCATTAAATTTAAAAACATGATTCAGTGAACAATTCGCTCATTTTTATTTTTTCAAAGCAGTACTCCAATTCGCCTAGAAAAGTCATGTCCAATTGATTGATGGATATCCATAGATAATTTTTTTTTTTAATTATTAAAACAAAGAGAAATAAAAAAAAAAAAAAACACCGAGCAAAAGAAGCAAAAAAAAAAAAAAAAAAAAATTGTTAAAAAATTGCATCATCGCCACAACGATAATGTGTTAGGTGAAAATCATTTTAGAAAAAATTAAAATAAAAGAACTAGTCAAGGTCTCTGCAAGTTAATTACAAAAAAAAAACCTTTAGCCATAAGATATGGCTACTACTCAGGGTCGTGCCATCCTAGATGTGCAAGTAATGTGGCCCCATCAGGGAGACGGCAATTTTCATATTTTTTTGTAACTATTATAAAAAAATGAAAATACCAAGTCAATAGAATATCCTTCGGAAATGAGGGAGAAAAGATTATTTCTTCCAACAGTTATCAAAGAGTTTTCTTCTAAGTTTACATTTTTCCAATATTTAATAAGAAAATAATTACAAATAGTACATACCGTGTCTAAGAATTCGCTAAATTTCGAAAAATAGTACCACCAACAGGCGCCAGCTTCCTAAAAAAAAGAAGAAAATAATTAATTAATTTTTTGTTACCAAATTTTAGAAAGTTACTAATTAATTTATAGACCTTTATTAATAATTTGATTAGGACGGAAGGCAGAAGAAGGGAGCGGGACTCTTCACCAATGAAACTCACAACGTTTCGTTCTAAATTTATTGAACCATCACGTGTCATATCTAAAAGTATCTACCTAAATATAGGCAAAGACTGTTGAATTATTTTTTTAAATATTAATAATAATTTTGTTTAATAATATATGTTGTTGTTATATATTAATAATATTGCTTGCTAATAGGTAAGTAATATGTTATCTGTTGTTATATGATATATGTAATCAGTTCAGAGAGATATAGAAATAATTTGTTTTTGTTTTTTTTTATAAATATTTCTAAAGTAATAAATAAATATTACTTGTTTTATCTCTATACCCTCAAGGTTTCCAAATAGCAAAAAATTAATATTAAAAAAATTCACAAGTTTGCCTGCATATGGTTGATATATTCGTAAGACATCTCCGTGTTAACTGATGATGGTTCAATGATTTAGGCTGAATCGTCGTGAAATTAGCGTGTTTTATTGGAGAGCGACAAGTCACAAAAGATTTTTTAGCAAGCACTGATGATGGCTCTTAAATTAAAGGAACCGAAACGTCTCCGAGATTAGAACCAGAATACAGAGTCTTTTTTACTGACTCTTTCTGCCTATAATTATCCATAAACAAATTTCAACAATATGTCAAATAGGGGGCCCATGACGTTATTACAATACCCTTCCACTTCTATAAATCGCAATTTAGAAGTGATAGGTTAAAAATAAAATTTAAAACTTGGTATTAATATAAAATTATGATAGGTGAGGAGAAGAAGAAAATTCGCAGCTAGTTATATTTCATTATTTTTATTCCCATTATGTTGACGTTTCGGTCCCGGTCGGGACCATCTTCAGAACTAATGTACAAAGAAGAGACAAAGAGATTAGCATCGGGAAAACATTATCAATTATAAATTTTTTTCTTTTTTTCGGTCTTAGAGTACAATCTTATTTTAGAATATATTTTTTACAAGGCTCTTATAAATATAATACATGAATTTTTAAGAAAAAAAATTTTTTATAGTTACCAAATGGGTGTTAAGTATACATACTACTTATTCTAAAATAAGATTGTACTCATAAGACCGAAAAAAAGAAAAAAATTTATAATTGATAATGTTTTCCCGATGCTAATCTCTTTGTCTCTTCTTTGTACATTAGTTCTGAAGATGGTCCCGACCGGGACCGAAACGTCAACATAATGGGAATAAAAATAATGAAATATAACTAGCTGCGAATTTTCTTCTTCTCCTCACTACTTAACACCAGCAAAGCCTAGTATATAAAATTATGCTAATGTATTTTATTAATACTGTATACATGTATTTATAGTAGAAATAATACACAAATGTTTACATAATGAAAGGGAAATGATGAAATTAAATTTTCCCTTTTACTTCACTTTTTTTTTGATTTATAAACCGATAATGTATGCATATAGAAAATGAATTTTAGTAAACAAGTTCTAATTCATTCATTTCATTATATTCATGTAGCTATATATATGTTGCGTTGTTTTATTGTCGAGTCATCGTTTTAATGTATGCAATTTTTAACAGCATGAAATTTTTTTAGTTTTATTTATATTTGATAAATTTATCAGTTATCACTTTCCTCTATTTAAATAACGAATTATAATATGTTACTGGAGGAAATATATTTTATAAAGGTAAGCTAATTCAAATTAAAAATTAAATAGATGAGTATTTAAAAAAATTCTTTATTGGAGACGTTTCGATAATATCTCTTGTCTTCTACTTGGCCTTAAAATAAATTACATGCATTAATAAATAATATATTTGACAAATTAAATCATTTTACTTTCTCTTGCCCTATATTTAATTTGAATTTCTATATCAGTAATATTTATTGTTTATCATATAAAAGTTAGGTAAGGCCCAGTAATGAAGGGCTGTCCTTAATCCCTTATCCCTAAGAGTAGGCCTACCCTAGGTTGGAAACTGTTTGGTTAGAAAATAATTAACTTAAAATAGAAATAAATATAAATCATAGATATGATTACAAATTATTCCTAGGAGTGCCGATTATTTTTTACAATTGAATTTTAGATAGAAGAATCGCTTGAGGCGAGGAATTACTCTTTTAAAATCGGTTGAATTTGACATGGAATAGGAATCTTATTATCCTTAGATGGAAATTCAAAAGAGAAAATCGAAATATTATTTCAAACAAAGAATTTATTTATTTTTTTTATTATTATACCATTATGCTAATAGATGTTAAATAATGTGTATTTCAAAATTTTTCCTTATTATTTTTTGCTGAAATACGTATATTTATAATTATTTATTAAATTATAATGATTGACTAATGCATTTTTATTATAATCAAGCGGTTTTTTAAAAAGAAAAAAAAATCAATTCTAAGAAAAAATTGATTGAATGATTAATGAATGTAACCAAGGCCGCAAAAAGAGGAGGGAATATTCCTGAGCTTCTGAGGGGAGACCTACACCCTTTGCGATGCTACTCTAATACCCTATTCATAGTCGTTCCTTGAGTAAGAAGGAATCCTTATATATTTATACAGAGGTAACGACTATGAATACGAGTATAAATCCTTCTCGAAAAAAATTATATTTAAAAATATGGTGCGAGTGGTGCACAGCACACGACTTTCGCTGGCCTTCGGTACCCAGACAGCTTGGACTATTGGATTAATATTGCAACAATATTGAAATATTGCCGCAATATTCCTGCAAGTTACAAAGAGGAGGACATATGAATACTGCAGCAATGTTGCTGCAATATTTCCTGTGAGGTTAGCTTGGAATATTGACGCTGCAATATTGTCAATATTTTGCAAGATTTGCGGGGCGGTGTCCTGTGGGGTTGCTTGGAATATTGACGCTGCAATATTGTCAATATTTGCAAGATTTGAATATTGGCAATATTTATTTATTTATTATTACAAACGGGCAAAGCCCATAAATTCAAATTAATATTCAATTACAAAAATTGTTTACAAAAATGAGTGGGTAAATAAACTATACAAATACAAATTAAATAAAGTGTGTGACAATTGGTTGATCATGACAAAATTGCTCGAATTCTGTCAAGGGGGGTTACAAACAGGTCAATCTCTGGGAATTGTCTGGTCAGGTCATTAACAACTCTTTGAAGGTGAATAAGGCCCATATACAATAGATAATTGGATGACACATGTCTAATATGAAAGATATTGTGAACTCTATGCAAATAACGAGGAACGTAGAAATTCAGCTCCGACAATAGGAATGCACAGTCAATTTGACTATTTACACTTATATACAAATGTAAAATCTTGGCAAGATTTGCAATATTGGCAATATAATGCAAGATTTGCAATATTGCTACAATATTCCAAGCTGTCTGGGTAATTGAAAATTATGTTGTGTGTTCTTGTCACACCAGATTTTAGCTAAGACCGAAACGCCGAGAGTAAAAAAAATAAACGAAAGAAAAAGAAAAACGTAAGAACGAAACGTCGAGAATAAAAAAAATATTTCTTTTTTAAATTATCCTGGCTGCTGAGTTTCTTAAGAATTAAGTATTATACCCCGTCACATTTCATTCTAATTATTAATGTTCACATATAAAATTTCAATCATCAACGGGACGAGTTCGAAAAATGAGTATATATTATTCAGACAGGGAGCAATTAGAACAAGTCAAAATTACTAGACCTATTTATTTAAAGTAGATAATAAAATGGAATCAGGTCTTTATTGTTTTTCATGCTATTTTACATTCAATTTATTTCGGTACCGTAGTTTATTATGATTCTGAAAAACTTGAACGAAATTTTTTTTCCTGTTCTAAGATGTTCATCTCATCTATCTAATCATATATTATTTTCCCTTACAAGTAATCATATTATCATGGTTCAGTAATCTTTTGAGGAAGAATCGTGATGTAAATTATCAATAGGTATATATCATTGACCGTATCGTAAGGAAGATTCATCAGTGAATAAATCATGCAAATTTTTTATTCAATTGGACTCTAATGGGAATTTTTATTTAAAATTATCTAATTGATCATTTTTGATTAAAAAAAAATACCTTTCTCTAGGTTAATTTAATTTTTAAATAGAACAGTATAATCGAAAATTCTTAATATTTGATTGGATTTATTTCGAATAAGAAAAATATAGGGTAAGAGAAAGTAAAAATTAATCAAGTCAAAGAAAAATAAGGTAAGATGTGTATTTACTTACCCTAAGTGCTTGCGGTGACCATGATTTATCAACAGGTACGCAACCGAGATTATAGCGACCCCAAAGCCATCCAGCCGTTAATGCCTGTGAAATAATAAAAAAAGTTATTTAGAAAAATAAACATTGATCAGCTTTAATAGCAGGGACAAAAGTTCGTTCTGGATAGAATTGATTACCATAAATAAGTTTTTATTTTCAAGTCTTTTTCGGCATAGGAGGGCATTTAAACCACATACCTATGTATTTCAATTCATTAGTATCCAATTCAATTGTTTTTTTAAAGTGAAACTTTTATTCCATCGCCTCAAATTTTTTCGCCCATATGTCGCGTTACAAGCCATGACGTCACAGACGACTCACACCAGGCTTCTTTACTACGCTACGAGAGTGCGCTACTGTCGCTAGAGCTCTAGTGAAGGTGTGGACAGGGCGGGAGGTCTCCAATTGAATAATATCGTTTCGTTTGTTAATCAAAATATTATTTATAATTTTTCGTTTTATTGTTTATATTTACGTATATATTTTTAATAGCTATATTTTTTCAGTTAAATGCCTGCGATCCGAATAAAAGTTTCATAAAACCACAAAATTTAATTTTTTATATTTCTTGAGGGAAAATTACCTTCTCTCTCCAGAATTGAATGATTAAGATATATTATTATTATTATTTATTTTTGCGATCTAAGGTCATTTAGATTTAGCCCCTATTTTTATAAATTTATTGGTAGCTAATGTAACTTAAAAGGTCGAGTCAGAAATTCTATATAGAAAGTTGCGATTTAAACCCTTAAAATGAAAACAGACTTAATTTTGTAGGCTTAGTAATTAAAAAAAAAAATAATTTTAAATTTTTGTAAAATAATTATACTACTATATTTGGTCCATACAACTCCGTCCCACTTAATGCTGCACTCCCATATTGCTATTTTTTACAGGTTTCAATATTCGTCATTACTTTTGTTACACTCTGTATAATAATTTAAAAAGTTTTCGCCTCCAGTCTCAAATATAAATTAGTTGTTTATTTGTTGGTGGGAATTTAGTTTAGACTAATTAACTTAAATAAATATGGACGGCTAGAGATTATTGTCATTTGAATTTCTCTCTAAATGTTCTTTGATAAATTTATTTATTTAATTTCTCTCCCTAAGGAAGGAATGGTCTCTTTCGGTCTTTGATGTATGAAGACAAAATAGATCATTGACACAATTAAATTAATTCCCAAAAAATTGAAATATGGGCATTTATTAGAAAGAAAGAAAGTAAGCCCATATATTTAAGGAAAAGTCAGGATTTCCAGTGTGCTATTTATTTGCTGTAGCAATCACATTGACCTCTGTCCATTTGGTCTTTTTTCAATAATCACGTTTCAAATTTTGTCCACGTGTTGTAGGTATCTTTTCGTTCGTTCGATTGCATCCAAACTCCCACCAACGACGTTCTACGTGCTCAGACTTGATTCATTTTTGAATAGAAGTCGTTATTTACATTTATTCGCTGATCAAAATGAATTTGAAAGTCAAAGAAAAGATTTTTTTCATTTTTATCATGAACGTTTAAAATAAATAAATATAACATTGATGCTTAATTCGATCCATACATAATAAGAGAAAGTAAAAATCTGGTGTGAGAGGTCGCACAGCACACAACTTGCTCTTAACTTCGGTAATTAAAAGTAGTGTTCAGTGCTTGTTCCACCAGTTTTTTGTGATGACATACGAGTATATTTAGTGTCCGACAGCATACATTTGTTAACCCTTTTGAGCTTATTTGAATCGTTTATTTCAGAAACCACCTAAGCGACAAAATTTCAAATCATGTGTTTTTTGTGCTACTGTACAATTTAAAGGTAAATACATCTTTTAGATTATCCCAATAGCATGTTTTTGATTTGGTAAAAATATATTTGAAGGAGCCTAGACCTATACTTAAGCTGCAAAACAGTTTTCTTTAGTTTTACGAAAGTTGAAAAAAGCGCACTTAGGTGGTTTCTGAAATAAACGATTCATTTATTCATACAATTTAAATACATAGTATAGATGACCACCGGGAGACGTTCCACACGCTCGCAAGGTACATTTGAATTAAAGATATTTAATTTATAAACACAGGAAATATTTATATTTTGTTACTATGGCAACCATTTCTCTAATCTATACATTTTAAAGAGCATCTAAAAAATAATTGATTTATGAATTTTATGTTGAATATGGAAGAGGATGCAGTCAATTAATTGAGTGTCTATTTAGTAATAAACATTCTTCATTGGAACATTTCGGCGGGGATCAATCCTGCCATCTTCAACCTTCAAAGAGCATATTCAAATTTTTTATACAAAAAATAGAGTTGACGTTGTCAAGTGAATATAATTTTACTTAAAATACCCACAAGTGATACCACGAAATTCGGGCTTATCAATATCATAAAAAATGTAATTAAAATTATATTTACTTGCCATAGAATCATATTGATAAGCCTGAAATTCGTGGGTAGTTTAAATAAAATTATATTCACTTAACAAAGAATGCAAATAACTTGTAATAATATAAACTAGCCACGTTCCACAATTCAATTTATGAATTTTGATCAAAATCGTTAGATCCAATTTTGAGAAAATCGAAGAAAAAAACTGACACGGGGGGGGATGGGGGGGAAAAATGGTAGAATTGTGTTTAGGAAAAATGTGAGATCGGTTGTTGAGAAAATAAGTGGAATTTCAAAATGTGTCAGGTAGATGTGGGGGGGTGTTTGTTGTAAAGAAAATAAAAAATGTGTGTTTTTCTACATGGAGTGAAATCGGTTGTGGAGAATGTGGGAAAGGGTGTTGATGTGAGGAATGAATTGTTCGAATGTGTGGTGGAAAGGGGTGGTGAAAAATGTGAAAGAGGAGAAAGAAAAGGAAATGGTAGTAATAGATATTGAATAGTTAATAGTAATTTTTATAGGAAGTCATGTCGAAATCGGGATTGGGGATTTGGTTGGAGAGAAAAGTATTAAATGGTGATAAAGATGGGTTATTGTAATGGGTTGGTAAGAAGTAAAATTAGGATAGTATTCAGTGAAGAAGGAGTTGAAAGAGAATAGATAGTGAATCTGATGAAAGTGGAAATGAAGAGAAGGAAGAGTGTAGAATAAGGGAGGGTGTTTTGTGTAACTTAAAGTGAAATAAAAAAGTTGTGTTTTTGTGAATATTTTATTTCTAATTAAATAAATTGATATATTGTAGAAATACAGTATTACAGGAATATTTTTGAATATTGTAAATAAAATATATATTTATAATATCAAGAATTAGGTTGAGTAGGATCTACTCAAATGTTTTTACGATGTCGTGATATTTTATATTTTATATGAATATTGAAAATATTAAATAAATATATATATCATTTATAATTTTGGATGAGATTATGATATGTATATGTGTCTAATATACTGGGAAATGTTGAAATGGATATTATGGTATGTATGTATATTGGCAATATTGGAATAAAGTAGGTATGTTGAAGGAATATTGTGAATATAATGGAACTTAATCGAATATGTAGGAACATTGTGGAATATTTGAAATATTGTAATTAATATTGTGAAATATTTGAATAAAAAAGGAATAGGAATGTTGTGGAAGGAGGAATATTGAAATATTTGAATGTTGAAATAATATTATAAAAGGGGAAGTATATCAGAAAAGTACTTTTTGACCGAATTTGTTCAAAAGCTTCGTGTTACGTTCCAGTATGATTCCTAACGTAATTATTAAATTTCAAACCTACTAGCTCTTTTCGCTTTTGAGATATTTTGTCCAAAGACACATATAAAATTTTGAGAGACACTTTGTTGGACTCTGGGGACCTCAAAACGCGAATTTTCATAAAAATCTCGACACCGAGACATTAATTTCTCTCTCTCTATAAGCCTATATATTAACATATTAAAAAATAAGTAAGAGAAAGTAATAAATCTCTTTATTTAAGTATATAAATATTATATGAAATTAGCCGCGGTGTCCCGGGAAATCCCTGAAAATTTACAATACTTATATATAAAATTTATTTTCTCCTTATTTAAGTAAAAGAAAATGTTTGACGTATCAAATATTTGATGTCAAGATAGAATTGATAGAAATACACTTTTTGAGGTTCACTGAGTTCAAAAAAGTGAATTCTATAAAATGACTTCTCTGCTTGTGTGTGAAAAAAATATCTCAAGGAAAGTAATTACATTTTTTGATCCTAGAAGCCATACAAGGTAGGAAAAGCTTACTGATTTGAAATCGCTTGATCTTGTTTTAATGAATGAAAGAAAATTTGTAAAAATATCTGTTAAAAGATTATAGCAAGGATGAGTAGTGAATCATAAATATTAATCAAATTTGTTTATATTTTCAAGTGATGAATGATCATGTCAATCAAAATGATGTTTAAAAGCACCTGTTATCAAAAGTATCTAGTATCAGACACAAAGCCTAGGCAAAATATTAAACCTAAACCGGTTTCATGTAAAACGAGACTGACTACGAACAGCATATTTTCTCCAAAGCAAAAAAAAAAAAAAAATTGATTCAAGGTCGACAATTAATTTGTATCTTTTATTTATACTAAAGTAAATAAAAGAAATGGACCATTTGTTTATAGGCTTTGTCTGTGAATACAAAGAATTAGACCTGATTCTAATGGTGTAAAAATTCAGACTGGATTCTTGGTCTAATGAAAGTGAGAAAAAAATTCATTGGCATTAAATAGGATTCGTTAAAACAAGACATTGCATAAATAAAAAAAAAAAATTTTCTTCTTTATCAAGTGGGAATGGTATATGAAATATAATTTCTAATTTCTATTTATAGTATCATTGTGATTGAAGTGTCTATCTAACCTAGAAAAAGATCTGAAAAACAAATTTCAAGTGAATAAAAAATTTAAAACACTTAAGACCGAATATAGAGTGAGTGACATAGAGGAGTTATTGTGTAATAACTGAAGATAATTTTCTATTTATAAGACGAGTTTAAGTGTAATATGAGGCTAATATTGTGTGGTAATTCAGGGGATGAGTAGGGAAAGTAGTCCAGAGGTGAGATACTGACAAATTGGGACTAAATAAAATCCCTTCATAAGATTAAGAAATCGAAAGGCAAAAACGTTGAATTTGTAGATGAAAAAAATTCGGGAATGAACTACACTAGAGTTTCTCGTTCTGCATAATTATACTAAAATTGTAAATGAAGTTTCATTTGCATTTTTTTCCGAAATTAGCAGAAATGGTCGAATTCTTCTTTGATTATTTTAAAAACTAATCAGTTTTCGAAAAACGTCAAAGAATAAATTTTTTTTTTAAATAGTGTAATTTACCATATAATAACAAAAAAATTAGAAATTTTAAAATTTTTGAAAAGTTAATTTAAGTAAAGTAGATACTATTTCCAGTTGGCGTATATGATACAAATCTACCTCTAAATTTTAGTGTAAGAAATTTAAACCAAATTTCATCGATCTGGCTGCTAGTCTTTCTAGCAGTTCACAAACAGACATACAGTAAAACCCCTCTTAACCGGCCCGGGCGGGACCAAGATCCTGGCCGGATATCCGCCCGAGTAAAAATGATTAAAAATGATCGAAGGATCCATTCGCCCACAGCTAGCCTTCATGGTGAACATATAGGATATACACGCCCGCACCAGGGACACACACAGGGATCCACACGCCTGCACCAGGGACACATTTTCCTTCTGGCCACTCTCGATCTACTGTGTGTGTCCCTGGTGCGGGAGTGTGGATCCCTAGATCATTTTTAATCATTTTTATTCGGGCGTTTGGCTGGTTAATCCGAGGTTTCTCTTTTATAGGCCTATTTCGTATGCGAAAAAAAAGATAATTTTTCGGAGAGAGTCTCTTGACCTTAGTTTTATATATAGGCCTACATATTTTATTATATGAAATGAGGTATCCGAAGTAAGATTGAATTCCCCTTCACCACATTTCTGTTTAGAATTTGCTTCTTTATTAATACTTTAATGAATAAGCTGCTGTTCTTAAATCTTTATTAGATGATCAACATCAAATTCCATATTTTAATAATAAATTAGCACAAAAGGTGTCGCGATAGAACTATGACTTCATTTATTTTCTTTTTAAATTAAATATTGAAATATTTCAAAATTCTTTAAAAAATGAGAAAGATAAAGAAAGAAATCCGGAGCTGATGTTCAGGCAATTTATTTGGTTTAATTCCTTCCGCTATACGTCAACGTTTCGGGGCCAAAACGGCTCCTTCTTCAGGACCATTGACTTATAGCGGAAGGAATTAAACCAAATAAATGCCTGAACATCAGCTCCGGATTTATTTATTCATCTTTCTCAATAATATCCACCATGAAGATCGGGGCAGCCCCGATCTTCATCATTAAAAAATATTTATCAATGAAAATACGTTGACATAATACAAAGATGATCTGACTGGCATCTCACGATCTCCAAACAAGGAAACCTATCACACCAAACAAACTCCTAAACCTCATTTATCTATCATTTTGATAAAGTATGAAAAATAAGCTGTCTGATTTTATTCGAATAACAAATATGTTATTAAAATATGAGGTACAACAATCAGGATGCTATATTCTAAAATTAGCCTAAAATTAACTGATTTGATGGTTTTATTGTGATTGCAGAATGATTTTTCTATAATTTAATGCAATAATTGTTGGAAATTTTCTTGACGACTATTTTCAAAATACGCAAAATACAATTTCGGTCACAGAGAACTGACCATTCACAGGCCTGTAATTTACAAACAGTCGTCAACCGAATAAAAATTTCCAATAATAATTGCATTTAATTATTGTAACATCCTGCTTGAACGCCTGCAAACCAAAAGTAAACCTTCAAATCAGTTAATTTTAATTAATAGATAGGCTACTCTGGCTTTTTTCTATATCCTTTAAAAAGAAGTTTCAATTTTCAATAATAAGCACAAATAAATAAAGTCAAGTGTAAAAAAAAAAGAATTCTCTTAACATAAATAAGAGAAATTTTTACTTTTGACCAAATTTCTAATAATATTTTAAAAAATAATCGCTAATTTAGGTGTAGGTATAAAATTATGTCAAGATTTGCTTAAAAAAATCATGTATACGTATTGATACTTCTATCTTAATTCCCTTTCAGTTTCGTGCTATTTTCATAGCTAAAAGAGAGGAGAAACGAAATGGCATATCGTAGCCCTGGGGGGGGGGGGGGGGGGGGGGGGGGGGGGGGGGGGGGGGGGGGGGGGGGGGGGAAAAAAAAAAAAAGGGGCCCTGGCAGGATAGATATTTAGGTTTTTATAGCTCTTAGTATACAACTTTTTTATATTTACTATTCGAAAGAAGACATATTTCAAAACGTAGATTAAATTTCGGTGGGCCAAACTTTCACAATGTTATATTTTTTATATACACTTTTAATGAATGATACCGATATAATAAATTGAAAAAACCTTCAAAACATTCTCTAACAAATAAAAAATTATCTCATGACAAATGATTCTCCTTTTGGTCATTTATATAAATTAAAGGAGTGACTTTTCCAAAATTCGCCAACAAATGGGAATTAATTTTCTAATAAAGTTTTTGTTCTCTCTCCCTTCTTCTGATGTTAAGTAATTAATTCACTATCCTTAATGTTGCATTCAGATTTTGTTTTCGAAGGGGGATTTTTCAAATTAGTTTACTAAATTTAACTTTAACTTTTACGAGAAATAAAAAAATATAGGTCTATATAATAAAAAAATTTTTTTAATCCTTTTATTTAAATTGAACGAAAAAAGGAGAAATAATTTCATTTTTGTTGTTAAAATTGTTGAAAATTAGCATGGGGCGCTAATTGAGAGCTTAAAGAATTGTCTATTCTTAGGCCCTCGAACACCCTCGAAGTGCCCCACGCTTTTATTTTAAATCATAAATATTCAACAATTTGAACAACAAAAATGAAATTATTTCTCTCTTTTAGTTCAATTTAAATAAAAGCTTTTTTTTTAATTTTTTAGGTATTTTTATTTTCAACTTTTTAGTCATTTTAATTTTATTTAAGATCTTTTCAACATCGAAGGCCATTTAGACCCCATCTCTATTTATTTCAATTGGTAGCCAATCCAAAAGAAATAAATTTTAGTCGCATGAGACGGGATATAATAAATTCCTACCACAAGAGGCAGAAACTCTACCACTGAGCTATGGCCCAAGGCAGATCTAGGGGGGGGGGCAGGTTAAAGAAAGATTTACTTAAAAAAAGGGGGTAAAATAATATGAATTTTGTATAGGAAATTTTAAGGAGGGGATGGCAAATTAAATTTTGCCCCCCCCCCTAAAAAATCTCCTAGTTCCGGCCCTGGCCCAAGGGCCTAGTCTTTTATCAAGGAAGGGTTGCAAAAGCAGAGAGCAGCCAAATTTTTCTTTAAATATTTTATTGCGCCGACATTTCGGTCTCGATAGAGGCCATCTTCAGGGCCCAATAAGTGCAAAGAAAGTATATATATTTTGCATTAGGCAGCCCGAAACCGAAACGTCGGCCCAAAATATTTAAAGAAAAAAATTAGGCTGCCAGTCTCTGCTTTTGCAACCCTTCCTTGATCAACCCAACAGCCACAACCACAATATTAACTAGTCTTTTTATTAAAAAAGGGAAATTGCCCATAAATATAAATTTCAGATCTCTATCGGGAAGCCTTTTGAAAATTGTCAATTTCGCTTAGGTCTTGTAATAAAATATTCGATTTTTTTGGTCTAATTTTAATATAATGTGTTGCCATTTGAAATTAGCCAAAATACAAAGTTTCAGACCTCTAACCTGTTAGTTCATTGAAAAATGTCTTGAATCTTGAAAAAGCAAGTTAAATAAAAGCATTTCAAAATTAAAAAAACTTTTTACTAATTGACAATATTAATAAAAAAAAAATCTTATTTATTTTATTTGAAAATTTTGAGTAATAAAATTACGAATTGTCTATCAAGCAAATAAAGTTTACCCGAAGTGTTTTCTCTCTGCTTTTCATCCTTTGGCACTTGGAGTTTAATTTAATTCTTATCTCAAAGCCACTCTTGGAATTTTATTTTAGGTAGATAGCTATTTGCTTCTACTCTTATTTCAGGCCTTCCTCTTTTTTTCCATTTACTTTATCGGAGATAAAGAGAAAAGATTGAGGGCTCCGAAAACACTCAATAAGTTAGTTCCCTCTTATGAAAAAGAACAATATTGGAGGAGAATACTTGGGATCTCAAGGATAATTCACACATTCCCTACACCTTTTAATTATTTTTAAAAAATATTACTACCTCTATTTAAGGAATATTATTGGTTCTTTCAATTAAATTTCTTCACATTCTTTGCTCATATAATACCTATATAAGAAATATAGAATCGTATGATTAATAAAAGTTTTTTGTGTTTTTCACGCGTTTAAATTAATTAAGGATGAGTCTGATTACAGTGCGGATTCTAGAGCATGTTGGAAAAAATTTGATCTAAGGCACAAATTTAAATTTATCTTCTGTTTCTTTAGATTTTAAAATAATAAGTCAGAATTAAGAAGAAACAAATTATATTGGATTATGAATGAGTAGAAATGTCGTTCAGAGAGCATAAATTAATTTGTTATACGTAGATAGGTAGATAGGCAACCCAAATGATCAATGTTCTAATCCTTTTATTCAATCTACGGCTTCTTTAGGTCTTCTTTTTAGAACAATTATTTGATGTTAATTACTAATGATCTAAATCAGCTGTTCCTACGAACCCCCAAACAAATTAAAATCAATTTGCATAAATAATTTATAGCTGAGATGTTATATTAATAAGAGGGTAAAAATGAGAAATGCAGCTAAGGTTATTTCTTTATTTGGTCAATTCACACAGCTGACGTTTCTGTTCCGTGTTTGAACCATCCTCAGAGCTGGCGAAAAGTCATTATGAAAAAAATTTTATGGGAGGGGGGGGAGAGGGTAAGGGTTAATTTAAGAAAAGGGTTCCAGAAAACGTTTGGGAGAAATTCAAAAAATACCAAACAAGCTGTGTGGTTGTCGTCGGCCGCGCCCAAAAACACGGGGCCCACGCACCGGTGGCGTCCAACCGAGGCGGTCGGTGGAGGCCGCCACGGCGGGGGCGGGCCGGGTGCCCTACGCCTGACTATACGGGCCGACCCCTGGGGGAGGCGGAGGGGGCGACCCCACGACCAGAAGGGTGAGAGGGGGTGAGTGTCTCAGCCCCCCCCAGAGCCTAAGTACGGGCCTTTGGAACTAATTTCGTTCGTCTCCCCCTCAGGATCATAAATCGTCCCGTTATGAGCTGTATGAGGGGTCTTCTTTCGAGGACTCCTCGTCGTCGCAGTGGCTGGATTGGGCTTCTCGGTTTGTTCTGCTGATCGGAAGCGTCTAAGTTGAGAAGAGTGATATCTCCTATAGGTTCGGTGGTTTTTCCTTGGAGGTCTTCGTGTTTCCTTTGATGCGGTTATATGCCTCCCTTCGAGGAGCATTTAGGGTTTCTTTCGATCTGTTTGCTGTAGTGTGCAGTCCGTCTCCTGGTGTAGCTGTGCTGGCTTCCAGCTATTTCCTACTTCTTGTTGGCTCTGTTTCTTGAGCACACCGGGTGTCACTAAGTTCTAGAAGACGTGTCGCTTCGGAACAAAGTTTTCCGAAAGGACAAGACCGGGTCTGGTGCTCGTCTACTGTTCTAAGTTCACGCCAAACATGAGGAGGGTGTATAACGTACTACACTTGAGCTGTGTTCATGCAAATCGTATAGGGGTTTTTTGGAGGGTGTGAGAATCCCCAATCTGAATCGAGTTGGTTTTAGTCCTTCTTCCTTTCTACCGGTTGGTCGGAGTATACGGGGTGAAGGTTGTGGTGCACAAATGTTCCTTTTCTATTCTATCCCTTCTTCTTGTCCCTCCCCCTGGAGGAGAGTCACTAGAGCGTAAGCGTGCCGTCGAGTGTGATGGTTTTGTGGGTCCTTGTGAAGAATTGGGGCGCTCGTTAAACATTCTTGCATCTCGTATAGGTTCTTGTTGTGGCCCCCCAAGTCCAAAGAGCTTCTTCGGAGAATTTTGGGTTGCAAAATCGGAAAGTGAGTCTATGGACGGAACGTATCTTCTTAGGGAAGGTTACCGGGGTTCTTCTGGAACGAGAGGGAACGGTTTCTTCTTATAGAAAACGGTTTGGGGTCCTCGTGAGGGGTGTGAATTCCTCTCAAACTTGTCTGTTTTCTCGCCCCACGTTGGGCCCAATTTATAATGTGTGAGGGGTGGGGGAGGAGAAGGAGGGTAAATAAAGGGTTAATATTTAATATGAAAAAAGGGTTACTGAGAAAAAAGAATTTATTTGAGGAGAAATATTTAGAAAAGTAATAAAAAAAAAATAGACTTGTGTTCTTGATGAACGGCGGGTTGTCTTCTCGGGGTCGGTCTGGCTCAAGGGTGTCCAGGGACCCAAAAATTACAGCTTTTGGTGCTCGAGGAGGCCAGGGCGGATAGAGTACAAGGATTAGAGGCAAAGGTGCCTCTAAGAGAGTGGTGGTAGGTTGGAAGGAAGGGCGCAATTAGGTGAGGAGTAGTAGGGAAAAGGGTGATCTAGGATTGACTATACGGGGCGGAACTGGCCCTTTTATAGGGGTGAGGCAGGAGTGGGGCGACTCCCACTTGACCTAGTAAGGGTGAGAGGGGGATGAGATGTGCTTCTAGTACCGGTGGCGCCCCCGGAGCTAATAGGGGCGCTTTGAATAATTTCGTTACATAATGAATTTTATACATTGTTGAAAAATCATTTATGTACCTGGTCGTCTCACACTGTGTATATATTTATTATATAAGAATTTTTCAACAATGTATAAAATCCACTATGACACTTCCATAATGACTTTTCGCCAGCTCTGAAGATGGTTCAAACACGGAACCGAAACGTCAGCTGTGTGAATTGACCAAATAAAGAAATAACCTTAGCTGCATTTCTCATTTTTACCCTCTTATTAATAAAATCTGGGTGTGCGTAGGCAGAGTCAAATAATTATTGTCTAATTGCAATACTTTCTTACTATATATTAACGAATATAGGTAAGAGAAAGTAAAACAGTGAGTCATTTTGAAGTAAATTAGTGGGAGAGATTTACAAATGTTACTCACAAACATAGAGCCGAACATAAATAATCTAATATCATCCCATGACGTTCACATATTTTATTAAAAAAAAAAATTTGTTTTCGAAATTTTCAAACAAAAGTAATTTTTTTTTTTATTTTGCCCGTTTACCCTGAGGGCAAAAGACTAAAAAAATTATACAGACTAAAACAAAACAAAAAATCAAATAAATAGCCTATTACTATACATATCAAAACTATTTATATTTTATTTTTAAGACATCATTTATCATTCGAAATAACAAAGTTAAATTTGTAATTTTTTAATTAAGCACTTATATATAGAGTTATTTCATTTGGGGGTTCAATGTCAGGTGTTGGTTATTAAAAAGTGTCTATGTGCATCACTGCTCTAAATTAACCCCTGGAGCAGTTAATTTGAATTAGTGAATTGGTCATAACTTCCAGCAAAGCACCACTAATTTATGCAGCATTTTGCTAACTAATTAATAATGAATATACAGGAGAAAGATAGAAAGGAGTGCCGACAAATTGTTAGAGTCAAGTCCATAGGTCGAATGGGTTTGAGGTGTGTGTGTGTTCCATAGTGCGCAAGCTCCTCGGGTAAATAAATGGGGATCTAATGTAATGACGAGTACTGTATAACATATTTAACGAGTTCTGTTGAATTTAACATTTATATAAAAAATAAATTTGTGTAATTATTATTTTAAACGAAATCATTTAATAGCTTAAAAAATTCGCATTTCCATATATTTTTTAAGTCATACTTGATCAAGAGGTCCAAAGCTTAAAATTATTATTTTTTATTTATTTTTTTCATTTCCGCAAGTGGTACATGCTCGTTTTTCTCAAGTAGCACTTTTTTTACCTTTGAAGAGGAGCAACGAGACCAGGGTTTATCTGTGGCAGGGAGGAGGGGGGGGAGGTTTAAATTATTTTTAAGGGACTCTTCTGTTTTTATTTTTTTGGCATCTGAGGATATAAACTTCAAATGATACACAAATATATAGGCCTATATTACGATACAAATTTTTCAGGCACATTTATTTACACTTTTTGGCATCCATATAATTCACCCCTTGGATAAATGGTTAAAAATATTTAAAATGAATGCTAATATTTTTTAAATGAAAATAGTATAAATTGATGCCTTAGAGCAGGGGGTGGGTCGTGGTGCCAACGAGAGGATTTTAAAGTGTCGGCATTCAAATATTATAAGCTTAATCTATTAAAAATTGTTCAATTTATGTAAAATGGTCAAAGTTTAAATTAAATTTTGACTAAGAATATGCCCCGATTACTAAAAAAAGTTACCGACTCTTGCTTTAGATAATATTTTTTTCTCCCCTGGTTGTGCCACTGCTCCTCTGTTTTTATTAAATTCTTTTAGCGAGGAGAAAAGTTATTAAAAATAAAGAATATCCGTTGAGTAAACTTGACATACAAAATCGAAAGTTGCTTCATAAATTTTCTCGTTGTTCCCAATTTTTCTTTAAGGCAATAGAATTTAACCATATCTTTAGAATAAAGCTTGATAAAAATTTAGATAAAAAAAGATGTTAAATAATTCCTATAATTAATGTAAAAGTGTTAAACTCATGTTAATAATAAAATATTGAATTGAATAGACAATTATTTTATAAGAGTTAAATAAAAAAACAAACAAGAACCTTATTTGGCCCAAGTCTATTTATTTTTGCATGCCGATGTTTCGAAAACTCAGGACATGCAATGTCAAATAATATCTAAAAGCCCTTCCTACACTTTGATATTTAAAAATTATTGTTCCATGTACCAAAAAATCCGAAATGGAATAATTGTTTCGTTTTTTTTTTTTTTTTTTATTGATTAAATATAGGGATAGGATGAAGCAATTTTAGATAATTAATTTTCTCCCTTTAAATGGATTATCAAGGGTTATGGAAGGAAGAGGAATAGAAGAGTCACGCCCCCCCCCCCAACCCATATGCCTGGGATGATATTGACCATGAGGGAGGGTGAAATTTCCGAGAGACAATCCAATTTCTCTTCCTAGTATGGTGTCAATACATAAAATATAATTCAAATATCAATACGAGTATTACACAGTAAAAGACCCCACGTGATAGAATGTCAATATTATTGTTTTTATTAAACGCTGCCTATTAAAAGTTTTTTTTTTTTTTATTTTGTAATATTTAGATTTCAGAGTGAGAAGGAATGTTGCTACTTGCAAGTTTTCCATTTATAAAATTTCTTATCCGAACGTTCATCTATCTAATGCAATGTTTGCATTATGAATTAGTCTGTTTATGATAATTTATTGTTAAAAAATTTCATAATAACATATAATTTTTTTTATTATTATTATCTTTTCAATATTGATATTGGAGAAAGAACATTTTCAAATTCATATCATACATAAATTTATGTATAAAGTGTCGCATTAAAAATTTAAAAAAATCTATTAAGATTATTATTAGGCATGCAAATTAAATGTTTTTAGTTAAATTCGAAGTCATAATTATTGTGGTGCAAGTTGTGGCTGTATATCTTTAGTGAAGGAAGTATGGAGGTAGAGCTAGTCAAGAAAAAAAATTCGCTGAATGCTTTATCAATCAGCTAGAGACGTTCCGGTCCATTTATTATGTACCATCCTCGGTCCTTTAATTGGTGTTTATTTCGCTTAGAGATGGTCAGGTAATATATCCTAGATCTTATATCATTTCGTAAATAGTATACTTACTATTATTATATAACCAATGTATATAGTGAAAATTTGGCTTTAACGAATACAATGGTTACTGATGCGAGTTTCAAATACTATCTATCAGATAGATCCATTCATTATATACATATCTAATAGTATAGTATTTACGAAATTATATAAGTTGATATATTACCTGACCAACTCCTCTCAAAATATACACCAATTAAAGGACTGAGGATGGTGATATAAATGGATCAAAACGTCTCCAGCTGAATGGTAAAGCATTTAGAGAATTTGTTTTTCTTGGCTGCCTCTGCCTCTATACTTCATATAATTATTGTAATAAAAATGAAGAAAATGGCTGTGTAGAATTCAATCACAGAATTGAAGAGAAATACAGCCAGGTAGGAAGCCTCTATTATCAAATCAAACTCATATATTACAAATCGTTTCGGCTAATTTATTGTGACATCCTCATTTGTATAAGTAGTTTTTTTTTTTTTTTTTTTTATAAATAGAGTTGTTAATTCCTCTGTCCATAGCCAGTCATATACAATGGCCTATGTATAAAACAATGCAGAAAATCTCGAATCTCTAATTTCGCTTCTCAACTAGTCACATCATATCGCCTGCTGAGAATCAAAGTGGCGAAAGTCCGAAAATTCAATTTTTGTGTTAAGCCTACGAAACGTTGTTAAAACGTCTTCTCTTTTGAGTATCAAAGTGGCGAAAATATATTTCGATTCTTTGCTATTAATTCTGGCCTATTCATTTGTTGCCCGGCTATTTAAAAAATAAAACTTTCAAACTCTTTTTCTCGAATTGTTGAATTTCGGACTTCGCCACTATGATTCTTAGCAGGCGATATGTTCAAATACATATTTAATATAATTGTTTTATTCATAGGTATTGTAAATGAGTGCATGGACAAACGAATTAACAGCTCTATTAAAAAAAAAAAAAACTGAGGATGGCACAAAAAAATTGGCCGAAACGTTTTGTAATAAGGAGTTGGATTTGATAATAGAGGCTTCCTAACCTGGCTGGAATCTTCTTCATTTCTGTGATTTCATAAATATTGTTTACGATATCAAATTTCTAGCTTATTGAAAGAATCCTGCGGTAGTCCTCCATTTCCCATAAGCTCTCCTTAACAAAATAAAAATTATCGTTTTTTTAAGATTTGGATCAATAGGTTATTTGGATTCTTCTTGTTCAAATAATTAAATCAAATTTAAAGAGAACCTTCTATTTGCAGGAAATAAAAGACAAGGGTCCACCTCAGGGGAGTTCGAGCCAATATGTTTGACCTTTATTTGCACAGAATTAAGAAAAAGCAAGGGACTGCAGTAGATAGATATGTCTGTGAGGAAAATCAAAAAAAGGGGGAAAGGGAGGGTGACAAGACTAGTTCGTTATATAATAGTCTAGTAAAAACAAACAAAAAAGAGGTTTTTCTATTAAATAGATAAATAAGTTGAATAACAAACAACATTTTTCTTGGTTGAGTTAAAATGTTTATAATTTTTGAATAATTATATTTAAAAAATTATTGGTAGCCAATTAAAGCATTTATTAATTAAACATACGAATTCGAAACCAGAAAAATTTGACATTTCCACTATTTAATATAATCCAATCACCGTTGGCACTAGTTGAAACATTTTTAAATTTAAATTATCATTTAATTATAGATAAATAAATAACACGAGGTTAAGATGACATATTAACATCGAAATGCGCATAAGCTAAAATAAAATATTTAAAACTTAACCTCGTGTTACTTATCATTACTATATATAAAGCACCAGCCACTGACTTCCTATGTGTAGTGTGTATGTGCCTGTCAGGGCGCTGATTGGCTAGAGTAAAAGGAAGTAGAGTTAAGAAATTTAAAACCTTAAAATTTCCAAACAGTGAGCAAGAATAAATTAGAAGCATTTTCTCGCCGAAGGGTCCAGGGGACGTATCCCCCTGACTAGTGGGCAATCGGCGGGGGATTACCACTTATTTATCTATAATTATATGTATAATTTAATTAAAAAGGCAATATTTCTCAATGTATTATTGACTATTAAACTTATGAATATGTTGCTGGATTAATTAAAAGGTTATTTTAGAAAATTATCATATTGATCCGCGTTGATGACAAAATATCTAATTAATGAAACAACGAGTTCTACGAACTAAACAATTCTAAAATGGCGGTTATTAGAGCAAAAGAATCGTTGAATTTACCTCTTGGAAGAGCCAAGCGCTGAAAGCCACCTGGAATGCATTATAGACGATAATAACTTTCTTGAGGTCGAAGGGCTTGCGGTTTTCCATCAAACGTGGCCCTAGAGATTTCACTACGTATACATATGAGAGGCATATTGTGATGGTTGGCAATGGACCCGACATCAACGGCCAGTTTTTTACACGTTGATCTGAAAACAAAAATAGGGAATTTATAGTTTTTCGAAAATTAGACATCAATTTTTTACTTTTTTATTTATGCATAATTAGAAAAAGTAAAGATCAGGAAAAGTGATTTTCGGCATCTTAGACCATATAGACTTTAACGAATCTAATTATTTAAATACAATAATATAGGCACATTTATTTATACCAATGAAAAGTGAATGAATTACTTTGTGAAAGAGATAAGAAAATAGGTGATAATTATATTTGCATTTAATTTGAATTTCCTTTTAAACTTGTCTTTGGTTAAATAGGAATAATCAGCAAGAACATTTTCAATTAATAGCTCTACAAAAAGAAGAGATCTGGAAGAAGGCATCAACCCCGATTCTACCCTCCCGTGGGCGAGAGGTTAGAGATGATGGCAAAAGTCCATACTGATTTCAAAAATGAGTTCGCCTCCCCTCTCTAAAGAAATGTAAATAAGTTTCATAGAGTAAGAGAGTCAAAGCTCTAATTGAGACTAATTCATTCATTTTAAAAGAATAATATATATATATTTATTTATTTATATTTAGAGAAACTAAATTAACTTAATTATTAAACGTAGTGGCATGATTCGAGGTGTCAAAGCGCGGGGCGGAGTTTGTGAATGACCCCCTTTTGCTAATAACCAATTTTTTATATAGAATAATATATAATTAAACATTTCTCAATAGATTTAAATATTTTGTAGATATATTTTAATTAATAAAGGGAGCGTGGCGTCGCTATAAATTATTGACGGATGTTTAAATCCCAATATAATCAAAATAATAAATTACCTAATGAAAACAAGTGTGGTTTAAGATTTATTGGTGTATTTTGTATATTATGCCCATAGATAACTCTATTAGGGAGACGGATTTGCAACGCCCCTTTGTCCCCTGGAAGGGAAGTGAGAAGTTTTCCTCTACAATAAATTTAGTCAATAAAGAAACCCTATTTTAGCATTAAAAGAAGCCAGAAAGAAAAGAGATAATAGAATTAGTTGGTGAATTAAAATTAAAGAATATTCCGATATGTGGTTTTATGGTTGCTGAATTTGACAGGGGGGGGGGGGGGTGTTGTCTTAATTGGCCAGAAAACGGCGTTCTGGTAGGTGTACCCTTAAGGTCCAATGAATAATACCTCATTTAAATTTCTTTGACTTTTAATATAATGTTATATTATTATATTATCTGGCGACAAGAAAAAGTTTTTTAATTAGCCCTATAAACTTTGAGGACATTTTATCAATGCTATTATTTCAGCTTCTTGATAATGATCAAAGTTTTTTTTTTTCTTTAAAGAGAAAAAATAAATAATTTATTTAACAAAGGGCTAAGATACGATCTTTTTTAAATATGTCAATTTAATTTCTTGTAATGTTATGGAGGCTTGCTATCTACTTCTGAGCGATTAAATTTGTTTAAATTATAATTGGAGATCATTTAAATTGGTTGGGGAGACTTCTCAGAATTGGAGTTAGGATGAAAAAAATATAAAAAAATTGTTTATATTTGGTCGATGTTTCGAGTGTTCTTCACGCTAATTTTCACACCTATACAAAATTGTCAAGAGTATGATTGAAAACAAATTTTTCGACCGCTCGACTGAATTGCGTCCAATTGGCCAATATGATAAAGTTATTCAGTATTTAATATCTTTATAGACTTATGACAATTTTGTGTTGCCTTGAAGATGAATGTGAAGAACATTCGAAACGTCGGCTATAAAATATAAACTATTTTTTGTTTAACAAGACATGTGAGTGTTTTTTATTGATGAGGCCAAACATCCCATGGCCCCCGGGAATCGAACCCAGATCTCCGCCTTTCCGGGGCATAGGCGTATCCATTGCACCAGGCCACCGGACCCTCGACCTGCACCAATAAAACTCTACTGTTAACTAAAATTGTTAAATATATCTATGACTCAGTTAAAGTCCGAATCGAGGTATTTTGAATACTATTATCTTATTCAAATAATAGATCTCGAAAAATATTTAGCTATTTTTTTGTTTTTCATTCCTCCAGTCTCCCGCCCAATTGTCAATTTAGTATCTACAGTCAATCAATACTCATAATTTAAATAGATATAGTGATATTACTACAAGTAATTAGACCTATTAATATTTGTTGCAAATGTCTATAATTATGTTTTAGATGTCGAAAGACAATTAAACTCTATTTTTTATATTTTACAAAATGAAATTATAAATTATTTTCTAATTTTTTAATAATAAATATCGGCCAAGCAAAATGGGATCATAAAACCAAACAATTCTTCATCAAAAATGATTACATTTCGATCCAGAATGTTTGGTTTTACAGGGTATCGTAAGAAAAAACAACCGAAGCCCCCTGGTTGAAAGCTAGCTAGTCAGTAGAACCAACACATGTTAAAGTTTATTAGTTTTTGCTATTAATAGATAGAATAAAACTCATTAAAGGTATAACAGTATAAAATACCAACTGAGATTTAAATGCTACCCTAATTGGTATAAATAAAAGCGCCTGGATCACCATAAATAAATATATTAATAATCGTTTAATGTATATAGGGTCTCCGATGTCGAAAAAAATGTTTTTTTTCTGGTGTTGTTAATTTTTGAGTTATGTAATTAGTATATAGAGATTATGTCGCCGGCGTGCGATATATTTAATATAAATAATTAAACTTTGTATTATGGAAATATATTTGTACCATCCCTAATTGAAAAGTCAAGTGAAAAATTTATAATTAAAAAAATTAAAAAAATGGTGTGACTGGTCTTACATTTGGTAAGAGAAAGTTGTGTTTTGTGCTCGTCACACCAGATTTTTTGTGTCGATACATATTTAGTTTCTACCGATATATTAGAATTCAAGATATAAAATTTATAAACATGGGAATATTTATATTTTTTTACTATGGCATTCATTTCTCCTATCTTTCCTATAAGTACAAGAATTGCGATCATGTCAAAAATTCGATGTCGAGATTTTAATGGATGTTTTGAGGTCCCCTGAGTCCAAAAAAGTGGGTCCCGCAAATTGATCTGAGCGTGTGTGTGTGTGTGTGTGTGTGTGTGTGTGTGTGTGTGTGTGTGTGTGTGTGTGTGTGTGTGTGTGTGTGTGTGGACATTTTTGACCATGAAGGAAATGAGCTAGGAGGTTGAAATTTTATATTTAAGTTAGGCATCCCCCGAACTCGTGTAAATAAGCTTTTTTTTATTTTTATTAATTTGATGAATATAATAAAAATAGATATTAATTTAATTGTTTTTTTTTTTTATTATTATTATTATTTTTTGCTTGATTTAATTGTTTCTGGGAATAATGTGTGACATTTAGAAATTAAGTTTTAATTTTTAGACGATGGAATATTAAGATGGACAGAATCGGCTTCTTAGTTATGAAATGCAAGTGGCCAAGTTTGAAACAAAGGTACTATGGAAAACTAAATATATCTCGACACAAAAAATCTGGTGTCACCATCACGGTGCACAACTTTCTCAAAGTTGTGTGTTGTGCGTCAGTCACACCAGATTTTTAATATTCACTTATCGAAGAATTAGTGATTTAATAATCTCTGAGAATGAATTTTAGGTTTATGTTGAATGGGAATAGTAAACAATAATTGTCTAAAAATGATTTGTAAAGACGAGAAGCCTGAAGAAAGCCGAAACGCTATCAAACTAAACTGTAGGCTGCTGAATAATAATTTTATTTCTAAATAATAACATTCTACCAAATAAGTAAGTCAATATATATAGTATGTGAACAGGTATGAACAGGTCTGGGCGTGTATGAAGGCCTGTGTATGAAGAATATTTTAATGAGATTAAGAAAAGAATATTTTGAAAAATCACTTTCTCTGTAATATCAATATACCGTACTTTATTTGTGTGTATAATAATATTCCATTATGGTAAATAATTAAAGCCAAAATGACCCTACAACACAATATTAATTTAAAGCAGTAGTGATAAACACATTGCATGTTACTTATTAACATTTTAATAGCATAGGAAAGATTTTGCCTATAAGATATGCTTAAAATGTAGAAAGATTACCAATTAAGCATGAGAGCAAAAATCAAGAAAATAAACGATGGCATGCAATCTTATAAGGTTCAACTTCAATATTATAATTAATTATAACGATTTCTTAAAATGTAATATTAATCAGACATATAATCACTAAAGAGTGTAATAAATGTATAATTAGAAATTTAAATTGAAGGTACCTAGGTAAAAATGAGGAGGAAGGACGGAGTGAGAGTTGATGGTGGCTAGCTCCCATGATGGCTTCTAATCAAATGAGGCGGCGTCGATATTCTTACGAAGAGCGACAGAGGTTCAACATTTAACAAGGGTCACCCCACTACTGAGAGATGCTAGGCATCTTATTAGGCGTCCAGGGGAGGCGAATTATGGCGCCAAGATTTCAACCATTCTGATTGGCTAATTACTCAGGCGGAGAAATGGCGTGCAAAGGAGGGGAAAAGGGAGACAGAGAAGGGAGAAGAGGAGAAGAGGAGAGAGATTAATAAAGAATTATTATATTAATTTAAATCTTATCTCAAATTCTTTTTATAGTTTTAATAGAAAATCAACCATAAATGACTAATGAAAAAAAAATTAAATTATTTTTAAAAGTTTGCTTCAAATCTAAATGTTTTTTTTTTTTTTTTTTTTTAAGTCTTTTCCGCATGTAGACTTCAAACGATACTTAATTATTAACTACGCTATATATCGTTATATTGCAGTGGCATATTTATTTATTTATATATAATAACCACCTGATATCCAAATATTTTAAATAAATTCATCGAACTGGGATCCGAACCCACTCCCTTTGGCTTTCAGATTATCATTATTGACATTTGTCAATATCTCTAACCTCTCGACCACAGGGGTGGGGGTAACTCTTACAGCTAAATTTAAACTATGAAGTGTCTTTGACCTTGTAAGTATCAACTAATTTTTCATTAAGCCAAACAAACATTATTTTCATTTTGAAGTGCATGGATTGTATATATATTTGGATTTAAAATAAAAAAATTTTTTGAAGGAGGGGGGGGGAAGGGCCCGTATTAATATAAAGCGCCGGGGCCCGGTAAGACTCTTGGCGATCCTGTCTATATACTTGTAAATGGCAAAAAACTAAAATAATATAAACGGTATACCGGGGGTATATGTATTTGGCATAAATGTATGTTTGTTGGTGGGCCAACCGCCCCATAGTCCCCGGGGATCGAACCCAGGACATCCAGCCTATCCGGGGTATTAATGTGCCATCCTTTGCATCAGGTCATTGTACCCTCGAAGTATTTGAGTAGAGGAGAGGATTTGATTTGTTGGTGTATTTCGAGGGTTTGGAGGAGCATTACATTAATGCCCTGGAAAGGCTGGAGATCCTGGGTTCAATTCCCGGGTGTCATAGACCGCTTGGTTCACCAACAAATAAACATACTCACACTTATATTAAATCTATCTATGACTACTCAAATTCTAATCAAGGTATTTATTGAATATTAATATCTTAGTCAAATCGCTAAAGTAATTTATTACTTTTTCCCAAACATAAAAAAATTTTATTGACAATATAATTTATACTGTATATAATTGGTAAAATTTTGGCAAATTAATCAGGTACCCACGGGCGCGGGGGCCCCCAAAAAAAAAAAAAAAAAAAAAATCCCTACTTCAAAATCTTTGGAAATCAAATTTTTACACTCACTTCAAGGTTAGAGTGATAAAAAATAAAATTTTATTACGAAAACGATGCAATTCCTTAAGAAAGGTTGATTAAGCAAATACAGAAAGAGAGAATTGCCTGAGTCATTGTGACTTTAAAGTTTTTTAGGCCGATCATCTGTCTGTTTGTCTTATGTAGGATTTCTCCTTTCGTCTTAATTCATTCCTCTTTCTCTCGATATTTTAATGTTTCTTCCCTTCTCTCTACATTTAAATTTGCTTTCGTCGAAAAATTATCTTCAATTTCATATTGTGGGTCGTATCCAGCCAGTTGATGAGGCAACCATTGCATCAATGGAATACGTCGGACAACACTTAACGATCATGATGTAACTTTGTATTGTTATTAAATTGTCAATGGACATGGTGAAGTACAGGTGGGCGGCGGAAAGACATAGAACCGCAAATTAAACAATTTTTTTCTTTAATTCTGGGTGTCTTTGTACTGTTTAAATAAATGTATGGAATTTTATTTTTTAATTTTTATTTAACCTTGAAAAAAAAAAAAATTTCTTCACTTTTCATTACTGATTATACATTTTTTACTGGAGAGAGGTATTGCAATCAAATTAATTTGAGAATTTAACGAATGTTTATATAAAAAAGAAGGTGGAAGGCCAAAAAAAGGATGGTGTAATGAGGACTTGAGACAAGGGATTGTCTGAGTTAAGATCGCACCTGCTTTAGCCCAACAGAATGCTTGTTTTAGACTGTCACGTCACTAATAAGAGTATTTTATCACTTTTTATTAATTTTATTATTAAATTTGTGTTTTTTTCTGGAGTGCAAAACGTTAGGGAATTCTCTAATATATTATTCAAATACAACTGGGCTGAGCCCCCTGGACCCCCTTGCTCGCCTTTGGCCAATGTATTCTTGCTCACTCAATTTGAAATTTTCCACTCTGACTTTAAGTTTTAAATTTCCCTCACTCACTCCACTTCTTCTGTCTCTGGCCAATCAGCGAGAGAGTGGTAATTAGGCACATAAAACGGAAGTCAGTGGCTAGCGCTTTATATATACTGTAGTAAATATATAGATCTAGATCTATATATTAGTTTTTCAAGGTCGAAAACTATTTAATTTATTTATATTTCAAAATTTATTTATTAATTGATAATGAAATTTTTTATTTAAATCAATTGGATACCAAATGATATAAATAAAAAGTTTTTGAGAAATTTTGTTCAGAGACAGACCTTGTTGAGAAAACCACTTTTTTGGATTTTCTCAAAATTGGCTCCAACGATTTTGATTAAAATTCAAAAAATCAATTATTTTTTAGATGCTCTTTAAAATGTATATTCCCTTGAAATCTTTTGAAGTACATTTTACTCTTGTAGTTCATAAGAAAGATAGGATAAATGGTAACAAAATATAAATTTTTTCCCATGTTTATAAATTTGACACCTTGAATTCTAATATATCGACGAAAACTAAATATATGTAAACACAAAAAATCTGGTGTGGCAAGCACTGAACACAACTTTCTATTAGCAAATGTAAGAGAAAAATTGTGTGCTACCAGTCACACTAGATTTTTTTTTTTTTGATTTTCTAAAATTAAAAAATGAGTGGGTAGAAAATAAAATGGGAAAATTTTTTAAATAATGTATGAAAAAAATATGAAATCAAAAAAGATCAATCAGAATGAGAAAATCGAAAAACTAAAATTCAGAAGAATCTGGATGATAAGTATGTCCGGGGGACTAAATATAAAATTTAACCTCCTCATCCTCTAAAATTACCCCCCCCCCCCCCCCCCCCAATTCGAAAACGGATCAGGGGCAATAAAACTCGTGTACATTTTTATATATATATATATATAGAAATAAAAAACCCATTATCCTAATTTTTTAATTAGTCATTAAAAAATGTCTATAAGAAAACTTTTAATGAATTCATTTTAAAAAATTTCTTAAAATTATTAAGATATTTGAGATAAATTTAGAGGTCACTTCTAATTGCCCTTAAGGCTATCTCTATGTCTAATTTTTTTATTTTATAAATTGTTTTTTTACTTATTTATTATTGCTTTAGCATTTGCCCTTAGTTAATAAGCCTCTTTTTTATAAATAAAAATTAAGCTTAGGTAATTAGCTAGGTTAAACTTATAAATATTATTTTAATCCTTAATATTCAAGTTAGTAGATTTTTATCTTATGTTTTTAAAGTGAAGACATCTCCTATTACACAAAGTACTAACTTAATCCAATATTTATAAATATTCATTAATTTAATACCCATGTAATATAATGGCTAATCAACCTGACTAAATAGGCTTATCTAGAAAAAAATAATTAAAGGATCTCATAAGAGACTTAGAGGAGCTCTTATTACTCAAAGTTAGAAGAGCTTTGGGAGGCCGAACTTATTTTTGAGAAAGGGGACAAATAAAATATTTTCTTAAATGAAATTTAAAGTTCTTTTGTTCATTGGCCCTAATTAAACCTTCATAAATTCACTGATGATAACGGGTGGTGAATAAAATAAATATTTACAATAAAAAGGTAAGGAAAGTGTAAAGGTGGATTTTGTATTCTCATTTATATTCAAAAACGTAGTTTTTATTTATTTACTAATAAATAAAATAGTTAATTTAGAAAAATGCAACTTGAAAAAAATGTTGCCCTTGAGAAACTTTGTATAGACTATAACAAAATGTTTATTATATTTTATGAAATTTATTTAATAATTATTGAAATTAATAATTATCAATCAATATCTAATGAGAAAGTGAATACAAAAATAATTATGCAAATATTATAATATAATGATAGTATTTATTGTCTGGTCCAGACATTACTCAAGGTCAAATTTGTTGTTTATTATTTGATGGTCAACCAGTATTAATATTTCGGAAGGAGCGGGGGCATTTGCCCTTCCTGGCGAAAAGATGACCAAGCAAATTTTTTTTATTCAAAAACAATCTTTGAATAAATTTATTTAAATTTTCAGATCGAATTTTGGCGTTCGTATATAATCTATAATATATAGATCCGAACAAAGAATCTTGAAAAAGATTTCGTGTTTCTATTTTTTTTTTTTTTTTTTTTTTCAGCTTTACAAAAAAATTATATAACGATCTCAAAATTCAAATGTGTTTTCAGAGATCTCACTTACAAGGGGAGTGTATGGCCTTCTCCTCACCGATTTGAACTAAAATTTTTTTGGGGTATAGTAGTACTTAATGAAAAACAAATTCTGTTAAAGCGATAGAATGCGCTTTTTTTTAAGATCACGATAATCTCAGCATTCCCTGTGCTAAATCTTTTTGAAATATAGTGGAAATTCTTTGTCTCGCGATGAAAAACAAATTCTGTTAAAGCGATAGAATTCGCTTTTTTTTTTAAGATCACGATAATCTCAGCATTCCTTGTGCTAAATCTTTTTGAAATATAGTGGAAATTCTTTGTCTCGCGGTTCCGTATCTTATTCAATATTCACAGGAAAAAAATAAAAAATTTTATAGTCGAAAACAAGTGGAATTAATTTTTGATTATTAAGCAAAAGCTTTATAAGGGCAGATACATTTAGGATAGGCTATTTAAAAAATAAGACTTACCCGATAATTCGTCCATGACGTATCGGTATTTGTCCCAAAAATTTAATAGGAGTTGAGCCATTTCTGAAACAAATAATTTTCCTTTAGTTGAAATTAAAGATAATTCTGTTTTTTATGAATAATAATTTTAAGTTAAACTAACTTTAAGTATATATATAACGATAGGTGAAATGAGTGACGCAAACAGTGAGGGGTTTTGGAGATTAACCTCCCTTCACCCTCTCCAAGAAGTCGAAAAATACTACAAAAATACATTAGTAAAGTACTAGTATTCTTTAGCCGATTTTTTCCCTTTATTTTCCGGCTTTTGACCTTGGTCTTTAAGCCCCCACTTTTTTAGCCTATTTTATTGAAATTCTTCTAGGCGCGTGCGGCATGGGTAATTAGCTTAAGTATAACATTTGAGTATCGAGAGATTTTTCGTTTTAGAGTAATTCCCTTAACCCACATTTTGTGATATTTCACTTGAAATTCATTAAATTTTTTTCTCTTGTAGTTTTTTTCAAAATAAATTTAATAAAATTCAAGTGAAATATCAAAAAATGTGGGTAACTAAATAACTCATTTTCCAAAAAAATCTGCTAAAGAGTACTAATACATTACTGATGTATTTTTTTTTTTAATTTTCTTAAAATTAACTCTTTGAAACATATCACCTAGTGTTTGTTTTTTTCATTTTATTTAATTTTTTGGCCTTCAAAATAAACTCTTGCTTTTTATTTTAAAAAATGTTTACATTTGTTTTAAATATTAACCCTCGAAAAATGTTTCTGCTTAATGCAAAGGAGAAAGGCCCTTTAAATAAAATCATCCCCCTCTCCTCCTTTCTTCCAGAGGCAAGTCCTGGTTTCACCACTAGTTCAAAACATTTATTATTATCGATTAACATTTGAATTAACGATTCAATAACTGAATATCTCAAATTCCATAAAATTACTTCTTAAAGAAGTATGGATGGCTATGTCAATCCTTTTTATCCAAAATGAGTTTCTTTTCTATTCATATTTTATATCAGATATATCCTTTCTTAAGAACAAGCATCAATTATAAATTTAGTTATTTCCAAATGTCAAATATTTCTCAAAGTTAAATTATATATACTTTTCATTTTAAGGAGATTTAGAATCCTTTATGTTTTTGAATAACTTATTTGTTTAGAAATATTTAA
>JAKCPI010002780.1:0-12150 GCA_023213315.1 Euborellia annulipes
TGAATGTTGAGGGCTTTTTCCATAATTTTGGATAGTATGGAGGTTATTGCGATTGGGCGATAGTTGCTGGGAAGAGAGGAGTCACCTTTTTTGGGAATGGGTTGAATATTCGCCAATTTCCAAGAGTCGGGAAAATTTCCCGAGGAAAATGAGAAGGTTGAACAACCTGGATAATATTGGGACCAATTCAGGGGAACATTTTTTAATGACGATGGGGGGAATACCGTCAGGGCCTGGGGATTTGTCGATTACTAGCTCCTTAATAACCTTTTTAATTAATTTATCCCTAAAATGAATTTTATTCATTGAAATTTTATTGGAATGCTGGGTCGGAGGATCGCGACTATTGGCTTTATCGTCAATAGTAGAATTGGATGCGAAGAGAGAAGCAAAGATTTGGGCTTTTTCAAATGGGGTAGTGGCAATTTTACCATCAGGCAAATTAAGAGGTGGAAATGAAGATGAGGAAAAGGTTACGGCCTACTGCCTTGGCCAAAGACCAGAAGCGTCGACATACCATTTGGGCAGGATGCCAATTGGTCGCATTTCCTCTGCTCGAAGGTCCTTTTAGCCTCATTGATGGTCTTCTGACATTGGGCTCTGGCCTTACGAAATCTATCCCACTCCAACGGATCATGAGACAGTTTCCAGTTGTCATATGCTTGATTTTTGGCGCTAGTGGCTTTCACACATTGGACATTAAACCATGGTTTGGATTTTTTCCCTTTTGATATATTTTAAAGGGTACGTACATTTCCATACCCATGATTATGGCTTCTGTGATAGAGTCAGCCGCCTGAGAAGCATTGGTTCCGTTGAAGCAGTAATCATTCCATGGAAAAGACGAATAGAAGATTCTTAGGTCATCCCATTGGGCTGAGTGGAATTGCCAAATTTTCCGAGGAGGGATGCGTTTGAGATGGTTAGTGGGAGATGTCTTGAATACTACCGTGACAAGGGAGTGGTCGGAAGTGCCAAGAGGGGGGGCTACTGAAGGAAAGTAAGAGTGTGGGTTGGAGGTAATAAATAGGTCTAGAAGATGGGGGGCATGTGTTGGATTGTCTGGAACACGTGTGGGTTCACCAATGATTTGGGTGAGGTCGCAAGAATCGCAAAAATTCTTGGCTGCTCTCCCTGCAGCATCGGTGGTGCCCGAGTATTTCAGCCAATCTTTGTGGTGAACGTTAAAATCTCCTAGGAAGGAGATTTCATTTGACGGGAATTTGGTTTGGATAGTATTGACACATTCTGTGAGATGGTCGAAAAAGTAAGTATGGTTGCTAGCGTTGGGGGAACGATAGATACAGCATAGGAAATGATTCGATGATTTGGCTGAGATTTTGAGCCATAGAATATCGAAATCGTTAGACTCGAGTTCATGTATTCTCCTACAGGAAACATCTGATCTTATATAGGCGCAGATGCCTCCCTTAAAGCGAAACTTATCAAGGATATGGTAGTTAGGGTAATTAAGGTGAGGGGCTCCTGAGTTGGTTGTTGAAATCTGGGTTTCTCCTAGAACAAGAATTTGGGGATTGACTCGTTCGAGATGGTGGTGGACGGCATTAAGGTTTGAGTTCAGTCCTCGAATATTGGTGAACTGAATTGTGAAACTCCTTGTTTGGAAATTTAAGAGGATTAAATTTCAATTAAAAAATAAAAAGTGTGACTCGCAGCCAGCCAAAAATAAAATTTTGTTTCCATAAATGGAATATAAATTTTTTTCCTAATTTAATTAACACTTTCACTTTCAAAAGTTTATATTATGGATAAAATTAATTCGAATCATATTTAAAAAAAAAATGCCTCCCATCCGCCACCGCCACATTTTAACATTCTATTTGTGCAGCAGATATCTTCAATAATAAACCGGGGATTTAGATTTATACTGTTTATCCCAGAACAAACAGGCAATGTTTAATTACTCAAACCCTTTTACCTTTTTTTTTAAATTAAACCCAATTATTATTGTTCATTCGTAAATTCTCGATATGAATAAAAAAATAAATAAATAAATAAATAAACATACATCATGTTATTTTTATTCTCAACGGAAATATTTCAAATATTTATCTATGGTTGGAATTTTCGAAAAGATTTTTATAAATATAACAATAACATTACAAATTATTCAAAACAGGTCACTCGCTAATTTGTTTATAAAAACGCAGAGAGGCGTTAATTTAAAATTATGAAAAATTATAATCCTCCCTCTCATTATTCCTCATAAAGTTGTTTAATAATCTAAGGAAATGTAATCAGTTTTCGGCGTGGTAAATACAATTAATTTAAATAAATATGGATAGAGAGTAAAAAATAAATAACTATTTAAAGCTTAATGAACTTAAATTGCAAAGAAAATTTGCCTTTGATAATAAAAAATTTGGTGTGACTGGCGCACAGAACACAACTTTCTCTTACCTTCGGTAATCGAAGGTTGTGTTCTGTGCTTGTCACACCAGATTTTACGTGTCGACATGTATTTAGTTGCCGCCGATATTTTAGAATTCAAGATGTAAAATTTATGGGTCGTTTTGATAACTTACCTACCCCAACATTAAAATAGCCTCTCTATGGAGAAATACATGGTGTTTGTCCTTCAGCATTAAAATAGCTGAAGGACAAACACCATGTATTTCCCCATAGGGGGGCTATTTGTAATGTTGGGGTAGGTAAGTTTTTTTTTTTTTTTTTTTTTTTATTTATTTATTGGCTGTTGGCCAGAGGCCATCCCGCCAGTTTCCAAAATTACATTATAATATTTTTTTTTTTTTTTTTTTTTTTTTTTGGAATGGGTGCATAAGGTCCGAAGACCTATAATGACCAATAGTCACATGCAGCCAGGAAGAAAATAAAAACAAAAGGAGAAGCATAAAGGGGAAACTCAACTGCGGGAACTGAGAAGATGCCTGTTGAGGTTAGACTTGAAAGTCTGAAGATTGTAGGTTTTGGGGAAGATAGACGCAGGGAGCTTGTTCCAATCACGGGAGGTCATGGGGACAAAGGAAGAATGAAATTGTTTTGTTCTGTTAGTCGTGATCTGAACAGCATAGGGATGCTGGGAAGATGCCTCTCTTGTGTTCCGTGAATATGTTGCATTGGGTGGGATAATTGATTTTAATTCGGCAGAGCATTGACCATGGTAATACCTGTAGAAGAGAGATAGTGCAGATACTCTTCTTCTATGATCTAGTGACTGTAGGGATGCAGTAAGGGGTAGAATCACCTATCAGTCTAATTGCACGCCTCTGTATGGCTTCCAAGGAGGAGAGAGCGTCTTTCGACGCCCCTCGCCAAAGGTGGGAACAATATTCAAGACACGGCCGAATTTGGGCTTTATAGAGGATTAGGAGTTGTTGGGAGGAAAAGTAACGCTTCGTTTTGAATAGGAAACCCAATTTCCTTGCGGTAGATTTAACCACAGAAGAGATGTGGTTGCTCCAGGGAGAGATCAGATGTAACTGTCACTCCCAGAACAGAAAATGAATCTTTGAACTCGAGACTATTATTGCTGTAAATAAGGGGAGGGCAAATCCTATTTTTTGTCTAGAAATTAAACAACATTGGGTTTTTTGGGAATTGAATTTTACTTGATTGAGGTTTCCCCATTCCTCCAAGAGACCAAGATCATCATTTATCGACGACACAGCCCCCAGACGACCAGTGGATGAGGCTTCACCAGTCCTGACTGAGTGCAGGGTACTGTCATCAGCAAAGCAATGAATTGGGTTGGAGGTTACTCCCATGAGATCGTTAATGTACATAAGGAATAGGGTGGGAGAGAGGACAGAACCCTGGGGAACACCTGCGTTGATTGAATGCGGAATAGAAGACACACCGTCGACTACAACCGAGATCTTTCGCTCCGTTAGAAAGCTCTTGATCCACTGGCACAGCTCAGAGGATAGGCCAAAAGATGGAAGTTTAGCATAAAGATTTTTATGCCATACCTGATCGAAAGCCTTCGAAATGTCAAGAGCAACTGCAATAGTTTCCCCTTTCATTTCCATGGCTTTGTTCCAGAGGTGTGTGACAAAGCTCAAAATATCCCCAGTCGAACGAGCATGCCTGAAACCATATTGCCTATCATTCATCATTCCGCAATGTTCCAGATGATTTAAAATTTGAATGTTGAGGGCTTTTTCCATAATTTTGGATAGTATGGAGGTTATTGCGATTGGGCGATAGTTGCTGGGAAGAGAGGAGTCACCTTTTTTGGGAATGGGTTGAATATTCGCCAATTTCCAAGAGTCGGGAAAATTTCCCGAGGAAAATGAGAGGTTGAACAACCTGGATAATATTGGGACCAATTCAGGGGAACATTTTTTAATGACGATGGGGGAATACCGTCAGGGCCTGGGGATTTGTCGATTACTAGCTCCTTAATAACCTTTTTAATTAGTTTATCCCTAAAATGAATTTTATTCATTGAAATTTTATTGGAATGCTGGGTCGGAGGATCGCGACTATTGGCTTTATCGTCAATAGTAGAATTGGACGCGAAGAGAGAAGCAAAGATTTGGGCTTTTTCAAATGGGGTAGTGGCAATTTTACCATCAGGCAAATTAAGAGGTGGAAATGAAGATGAGGAAAAGTTACGGCCTACTGCCTTGGCCAAAGACCAGAAGCGTCGACTACCATTTGGGCAGGATGCCAATTGGTCGCATTTCCTCTGCTCGAAGGTCCTTTTAGCCTCGTTGATGGTCTTCTGACATTGGGCTCTGGCCTTACGAAATCTATCCCACTCCAACGGATCATGAGACAGTTTCCAGTTCTCATATGCTTGATTTTTGGCGCTAGTGGCTTTCACACATTGGACATTAAACCATGGTTTGGATTTTTTTCCCTTTTGATATATTTTAAAGGGTACGTACATTTCCATACCCATGATTATGGCTTCTGTGATAGAGTCAGCCGCCTGAGAAGCATTGGTTCCGTTGAAGCAGTAGTCATTCCATGGAAAAGACGAATAGAAGATTCTTAGGTCATCCCATTGGGCTGAGTGGAATTGCCAAATTTTCCGAGGAGGGATGCGTTTGAGATGGTTAGTGGGAGATGTCTTGAATACTACCGTGACAAGGGAGTGGTCGGAAGTGCCAAGAGGGGGGCTACTGAAGGGAAGTAAGAGTGTGGGTTGGAGGTAATAAATAGGTCTAGAAGATGGGGGGCATGTGTTGGATTGTCTGGAACACGTGTGGGTTCACCAATGATTTGGGTGAGGTCGCAAGAATCGCAAAAATTCTTGGCTGCCCTCCCTGCAGCATCGGTGGTGCCCGAGTATTTCAGCCAATCTTTGTGGTGAACGTTAAAATCTCCTAGGAAGGAGATTTCATTTGACGGGAATTTGGTTTGGATAGTATTGACACATTCTGTGAGATGGTCGAAAAAGTAAGTATGGTTGCTAGCGTTGGGGGAACGATAGATACAGCATAGGAAATGATTCGATGATTTGGCTGAGATTTTGAGCCATAGTATATCGAAATCGTTAGACTCGAGTTCATGTATTCTCCTACAGGAAACATCTGATCTTACATAGGCGCAGATGCCTCCCTTAAAGCGAAACTTATCAAGGATATGGTAGTTAGGGTAATTAAGGTGAGGGGCTCCTGAGTTGGTTGTTGAAATCTGGGTTTCTCCAAGAACAAGAATTTGGGGATTGACTCGTTCGAGATGGTGGTGGACGGCATTAAGGTTTGAGTTCAGTCCTCGAATATTGGTGAACTGAATTGTGAAATCCTTGTTTGGAAATTTAAAGAGGATTTTTCCTCATAGAACCAGCGGGGGTAGCCTCCACCCGGAGATCCGAACGGGAGGCTAAGTTTAACTCCGGAATATTATTAATACAATTATAAAAAGTTTATATAATACATTAATATAAAAAAAAAGAAATTTAGTACAAACAAGTTTCTCCAAAATTAAATACTTCAGAAAAAAAAACAAGAAAAAACATTAATACAAAAAACATAACTAAAAATATCATTATTTCGGATCAGAGTGTGATATGACTATTGAGAGTATAAGTGTATATAGCATGAATAATATCTTGATGAGGAAACTGGAGAATTTGCTGGTAGGTGGGCGGACTTCTGAAATGTAGTTCTATAGCTTGTGTAAGGTGTGACCGGAAACTATTGAGGTGTGGGCAGTGCAGTAACATATGTTCCGGAGTAGCTATTGAGGAGCAGCTGCATTCAGGAGACTGTACTATTTTGAATCTATATAAGTGGGCCGGTGCTCTGGTATGATTTACTCTCATTCTGTTAAATATGCATATAGCTGGTCTATTAGCGGTATCTAACTCACGGAACCATGGGGGTGCTAAATTCTGCTTTATTTTCCGTAGGGATGATCCTGTGGGTTGATGAGGGTTTCTCCACTCTTGAAGCCACTCATTTTTATATTGGTTTTTGAATAAGCTAAATATGTCACTCCATGGCATTGCCAAAGGCAAGTGTTGACCGGCATCAGCAGCTCTTTTGGCCAAAAAGTCCGCTATTTGATTTCCATGTGAAGTAAAATGGGCCTTTATCCAAGAGAGATATACGAGGTTGCCGTTGTTTGCTATTTCCATAATTAGTTTTACTATTTCTAATTGAATATTGCCTATCTTTCCTCCTTTCTTTATAGCTTGAATACTCTGTAGGGCACTCTTGGAATCGGAGAATATAATTGATGTTTTAATGGCATTTACTTTAATGTACACCAATGCCTCCCGAATCGCCACTAGTTCTGCTGTGTATATGGAAGCTTCTGTAGGCAGTTTGTACAAGGCGTGCATATTAGCTGAGTAATCTAAAATGCACAGCCTGTTTTATTATAGTACTTCGACCCGTCTGTAAATAATATTCTATCAAAATTCCCTTCCCTAAAATCTATTTCATTCAGGTAAATGTGGCAGGTAAAGTTTAAAATTTGAGGCGATATTTGTAATTTCGGTTCTATAGAATATTTCTCTATCTTGAAATTTTTTTCTTGGAATGCCAATGAAATTGAAGCAAGAAGTGGTATTTTTGTAGTAGGAGAATTTATAAAGTATCTCTAGCTCCGAAATCGCGTTTATAGTAGGATGAAAAAATTTACCTTTTCTTTTGAGGTAGGTAAGTTATCAAAACGACCCATAAGCATCGGAAAATATTTATATTTTGTTACCATGGCAACCATGTCTCCTATCTTCTCCATGAAGTACGAGAGTAAAGTGGTTTTCAGAAGATTTCAATGGCAAAATGAGAATATACATTTTAAAGAGCATCTAAAAAATAATTGATTTATGAATTAAAAAAAAAATCGTTGAAGCGAATTTTGAGAAAATCGAAAAAAACTGAAAAACTACATCAGAAAAGTACTAGTACTTTTTGGCCGATTTTGATTAAAAGCTTATTTTCACGCTCCAGGAGGGTACAAAACTTAAATATAAAATTTCAACCTCCTAGCTCAATTCCTTCATGCTTAAAATTGAACACACACAAACAGACAGACAGACAGACACACACAGACAGACCATGTCGCGAAAACCCCTTTTTTAGATTTAGGGGACATCAAAACGCGAAGATTCCTCAAAATCTCGACATCGAAATTTTGAATCCAATACTTTCTCTATATATATATTAACATATACATATAGGTAAGAGAAAGTAAAAATTATTATTTAATTCTCTAATTATCAAATATTTATGCCAAGAAAGTAGTTATTTTCAAAAAAAAAAAAAAAAAAAAAAAAAAAAAAAAAAAAAATACTGTAGGCCTACAATGAAACTTAGTCAAAATCGAAACTAATATTTTTTAGCCTGATGATGGAGGCAACTAGAAGTCCGAAACTGTTAATTACTGTACAGAATCCAGCAGCAAGAAAAAACATTTATTTGTTTTAATCAAGGCCAATAGGATCGACGAATAAAAATTGATTAAGAATTTTCTCGTAAAAATATAGTTTTTTTAATCTTAAGATAGTCCTCCCTTTATCTACCCTTACAATATTTTTTTCTCGAAATGCATTTGCCTATAATATAATGATAAAAGCATCTTTGATGTTTACTCAGGTCTAAAGAGGAGATTGAATGTTTGTGTTTATATATATGGGGAGGGAGGAACTAACCATTCTAGGCATTCATCTGAGAATCCATTGAAAGCTATTCTGCTTACTCAGCTCAATGAAAGCCAAAGAGCTATGGTCCGAAATCTTCCTCCTCCTCCTTAGCGGGGCGTACCTCTTAATTGTTAGAAAATCATCTATATTTTTATAATTTATTAATTAAAATCATCTCATGCCCTATTTCAATTAAAAATTTAAAAAATAACCGTCATTTATAAAATGGCAGACTGTCCAACGATTTTGTAAAGAAATAGGAAGGGAGGGAATTTTTGGTGTAGAAGAGACATGGAGGTGACAATGATTTATTATATTTTAGTTCCGGATTCAAATTAGCGTTAATAAAGAATATTTCTTGATTAAAATCATAATAATATTTTTTTAGTTCAAATAGGAGCGCGGGCTCCTCTGTAGAAAAGGTTATGGAATTTGAAATTCAAGACCATTCAGCTTTAAATACACCCTAATTAGAGATTCTTCATTGAGTGCAGATCTCGCTGCGCGAGATTAGAGACGAAGTGAAAAGGAAAAGAATGTTGGGTAGAGTAAATAAAATACATAGCTATATAACTTATAAGCAGACACTAGATGAAAAACTTTCCAAGGGAACCTAATCTAATAATTAGTAAAATAATTTGATTTTCGGTTTAAGTGTGGTTTATTTGTAAAAATTACAACGTTTCGGCCAATCATTCGGTGGCCTTCTTCAGGAACAATTCAGCTAAAATTATAAAGGTTGTCACTGATGTAACTTCTTTTTCTGTCCTCGCCTTATTCCCGCGATGTGGAGTCGGCGGACCAAACTTTCTCCCTCCAACCCTATCATGAGTTTTTGCGACCGGAAGAAATAGGACAGGCCTGACGCCTTTTGAAAAAAGGAAGGAAGAGACAGACATAAAAAGAACTGAAGGACAACCTGTCCCAGCTCGTGGTCGCCATCCACGTACCCACAAGATGTGGGTCCTTGTCACAGATGTAACAACCTTTATAATCTTAGCTGAATTGTACCTGAAGAAGGCCTCAAATAAACCACAGTTAACAGAAAATCAAATTCTTTTACTAATGATAACAACTGTGAAAGTCTTAACTCCAATAATCTAATAACTGTTTGCACCAGTTGTTTTATGCATGTGATTATTTCATGTTTTAAGTAACAGTGAAATTTTATTGTAAAGTTTGAAGTTTCTATTGAAATATTTAAAAAACAAACAAACAAATATATAGAAAACGCATGGTTGGGCTTTAACTTTGGTTTTTTTTTTTTTTTAACAATTTAATTTATTAAAATATATTTTAATAACTTAAACCTTGTCATTATCATATTACTTATTCTAACAAGTTTCAGAGCATGATCTTATATCCACTAACTTTAATCAACAACAGAGGATGGGGTGATCTGTGAAATACCTCGGCCTTTATAACTTAGAAGATCAGCAACGTGGAAATTAGACCGATTATGGAAATGAACCCCTATAATAGGAAAAGCCAAAATCAATTTAGTTTACCCTCCACCCGTTTATATTTATTTTTATTTTTTATTGTGAACGTAAGAAAATGGGATATTAGAAGAGAAATATCTTTTGTCTGGAATTAGTAGAATTATTATTTTTTTTAATTGAAATCCCGAGGTCTCATAGATCCAAACTTCTATTCAAAGATAATAATTATTTGCCTCTTACAACCATTTGAGCCCAGCGCTCAAATCAGACCGAGATATATCAAGGTTATTAAAATAAAATTATATCGGAAATTTGTAAAAATTGAACACTACAAAAGTGCGTGACAGATCTAATGAAACTTGGTCAACAAAAAGTAAAGTGTTATATTTAATTTTAAATAAGGCTACATCCTCTTTCACTTCAAACATATTATCTACACCCACGATCTGCTATACAAAAATATATTTAAATTTATCTTTCGAAAACAAACACAAAATTAAAATTCCTGGTTGGAAAAGAAAATATTTTTAAATTCAAGGCTGTGGTCTTGTTTTAATTAAATGATGATTCAATCAATAATCAAGCAAACTACCAAACTCCAAGTCTTTGATCAAACAAATTCGAAATTCATCTATTCTATTTTGATGAAATTTCGTTCATTTTCCAATTCAAATTTGATTAAACAAAAGTGCTACGAAACATATTATTAGTAAACAATAGAGAGGAAGAGTTAATTTGCTAGTGAATTAGAACTGCTGGGTTGACATTAATATTAAAATCCAGAATTTTAAGATATTTTGACATGTGAAATAATCGTAAAGCAAAAGAAAAATTCAGGTGTGACCCGCGTAGAGTACACAACTTTCTCTTACCATTGGTAATCGAAAGTTGTGTTATGTGCTTGTCACACCAGATTTTTCGTGTTGGCATGTATTTAGTTTCCGACAGTATGGTTCATTCGATTTTCAAGATGTACAATTTATAAGTATGGGAAAATATTTATATTTTGTTACCATGGCAACCATTTATCCTATCTTTTTCTATGGAGTACAAGAGTAAGCGGGGTCTTCAGAAGATTTCAATGACAAAATGAGAATATACATTTTATTGAGAATCTAAAAACAATTGATTTTTGAATTTAAAAAAAAAATCTTTGGAGCAAATTTAGAGAAAATCGAAAAACCGAAAAAGTGCATCAGTAAAGTACTAGTACTCTTTGGTCGATTTTGATCAAAAGCTTCGTGTCACGTCCCAGGGGGGTGCCTAACTTAAATATAAAATTTCAACCTCCTAGCTCTTTCCATTCTTGAGATATTTTGTTCACAGACAGACACACAGACAGACCATGTCGCGAAAACCACTTTTTTGGATTCAGGGGACCTCAAAACGTGTATATCCATCAAAATCTCGACATCGAATTTTTGACATGAATCCAATACTTTCTCTCTCTTATATATTAACATATATATAGAGGTAAGAGAAAGTTAAAAAAAAATGTTTTGATCAGAGAGAGTGCCTGAATATACAGTATGTTGCCATATATAGGGCTATAATAAAAATCCAAACGTCAATGAAATAAAAAAATTTTAAAATTTAAATTCAATGTGTTATCTTTTTGCTTTTAAAGATATCCATTTCAAATTCAAACTCTCTATTTCTTTTATATGTATTTGGGTCCTGAGAGATTCGACTATCCACAGATGGCAAAGCAAAAAGTTGAGAGCTCTTAAGTCCCGTGTGTATATCGGAAATATTTCTTAATTTAAAAAGTAAAAATGAATTGTGAATTCAAACAATGTTTCTCCGTTGTTCAAATATATAAAGAATATCTAATATCAGATCAATAGCTGATACTAATTTGAACCTTTTTTAAGGCAAAAAAAAAAGAAGAGTTTCTAGTGAAGAATAATACTAGTATAATTAAGTCTGCGTTCAATCAAGGGCGGATACAAGGGGGTAGGTAAAGGGGGTAATTACCCCCCCCCCCCAGATTTGAAAAAAATACCTTTTTTTTCGAAAAAATTTATTTTTAATGTAAAATTTTAAAAATTAATACTTAAAAATTTGATTTGTATTTATATTCTAGCCAATAAGTACAGAATGCGCCTTTTAAATTACCGAAATTAAGAAAAAATAGTGTGTTGTGCGACGAGTCACACCAGAGAGTTACCCCCCCCCCGAGAAACACCTCTGGATCCGCCCCTTGGGTTCAATAGATATTATTTTAAATAATTTCTGAAATATCTGAAGAAAATCCAAAATTAAAAATAATTATAGGTAGGCCAATCTATGTATCAAGAGAATAGATAGATTTCTACTCTAATAGAAAATATTTCAGATTAGAATAGCCAAAATGACTTCGAGAGAATGAAATACGGGTTTTTGAAAAAATATTTTCCTATAAGCTTACTTACAATTACGAAAATAAACCTTTATATTTTCATTATTTGAAAAGAGAAATAAATTTTTGAAAGTTTTATATTATTTTGAAAGCATAATAGAATTAGAAGACATTTCGCTCCATTAGAATAACAAGGTTCTAACTGCACCAACACTAGTTTTGAGAAAATGAAGTCAAAGATACCAAATAGCTGTAGTACGTTAAATATAACAGTTTTCGTCCCA
>JAKCPI010002781.1:0-13767 GCA_023213315.1 Euborellia annulipes
AAAATCGAATGAACCATACTGTCGGAAACTAAATACATGCCAACACGAAAAATCTGGTGTGACAAGCACATAACACAACTTTCGATTACCAATCGTAAGAGAAAGTTGTGTGCTGTGCGCGTGGGTCACACCAGATTTTTTCTTTTGCTTTACGATTATTTCACATGTCAAATATCTTAAAATTCTGGATTTTAATATTAATTGTCAACCCAGCAGTTCTAATTCACTAGCAAATTAACTCTTCTCTCTATTGTTTACTAATAATATGTTTTGTAGCACTTTTGTTTAATCAAATTTGAATTGGAAAATGAACGAAATTTCATCAAAATAGAATAGATGAATTTCGAATTTGTTTGATCAAAGACCTGGAGTTTGGTAGTTTGCTTGATTATTGATTGAATCATCATTTAATTAAAACAAGACCACAGCCTTGAATTTAAAAAAAATATTTTCTTTTCCAACCAGGAATTTTAATTTTGTGTTTGTTTTCGAAAGATAAATTTAAATATATTTTTGTATAGCAGATCGTGGGTGTAGATAATATGTTTGAAGTGAAAGAGGATGTAGCCTTATTTAAAATTAAAAATATAACACTTTACTTTTTGTTGACCAAGTTTCATTAGATCTGTCACGCACTTTTGTAGTGTCAATTTTTACAAATTTCCGATATAATTTTATTTTAATAACCTTGATATATCTCGGTCTGATTTGAGCGCTGGGCTCAAATGGTTGTAAGAGGCAAATAATTATTATCTTTGAATAGAAGTTTGGATCTATGAGACCTCGGGATTTCAATTAAAAAAATAATAATTCTACTAATTCCAGACAAAACATATTTCTCTTCTAATATCCCATTTTCTTACGTTCACAATAAAAAATAAAAATAAATATAAACGGGTGGAGGGTAAACTAAATTGATTTTGGCTTTTCCTATTATAGGGGTTCATTTCCATAATCGGTCTAATTTCCACGTTGCTGATCTTCTAAGTTATAAAGGCCGAGGTATTTCACAGATCACCCCATCCTCTGTTGTTGATTAAAGTTAGTGGATATAAGATCATGCTCTGAAACTTGTTAGAATAAGTAATATGATAATGACAAGGTTTAAGTTATTAAAATATATTTTAATAAATTAAATTGTTAAAAAAAAAAAACCAAAGTTAAAGCCCAACCATGCGTTTTCTATATATTTGTTTGTTTTTTTTTTTTTAAATATTTCAATAGAAACTTCAAACTTTACAATAAAATTTCACTGTTACTTAAAACATGAAATAATCACATGCATAAAACAACTGGTGCAAACAGTTATTAGATTATTGGAGTTAAGACTTTCACAGTTGTTATCATTAGTAAAAGAATTTGATTTTCTGTTAACTGTGGTTTATTTGAGGCCTTCTTCAGGTACAATTCAGCTAAGATTATAAAGGTTGTTACATCTGTGACAAGGACCCACATCTTGTGGGTACGTGGATGGCGACCACGAGCTGGGACAGGTTGTCCTTCAGTTCTTTTTATGTCTGTCTCTTCCTCTCCTTTTTTCAAAAGGCGTCAGGCCTGTCCTATTTCTTCCGGTCGCAAAAACTCATGATAGGGTTGGAGGGAGAAAGTTTGGTCCGCCGACTCCACATCGCGGGAATAAGGCGAGGACAGAAGAAGAAGTTACATCAGTGACAACCTTTATAATTTTAGCTGAATTGTTCCTGAAGAAGGCCACCGAATGATTGGCCGAAACGTTGTAATTTTTACAAATAAACCACACTTAAACCGAAAATCAAATTATTTTACTAATTATAAGATTAGGTTCCCTTGGAAAGTTTTTCATCTAGTGTCTGCTTATAAGTTATATAGCTATGTATTTTATTTACTCTACCCAACATTCTTTTCCTTTTCACTTCGTCTCTAATCTCGCGCAGCGAGATCTGCACTCCATGAAGAATCTCTAATTAGGGTGTATTTAAAGCTGAATGGTCTTGAATTTCAAATTCCATAACCTTTTCTACAGAGGAGCCCGCGCTCCTATTTGAACTAAAAAAATATTATTATGATTTTAATCAAGAAATATTCTTTATTAACGCTAATTTGAATCCGGAACTAAAATATAATAAATCATTGTCACCTCCATGTCTCTTCTACACCAAAAATTCCCTCCCTTCCTATTTCTTTACAAAATCGTTGGGCAGTCTGCCATTTTATAAATGACGGTTATTTTTTAAATTTTTAATTGAAATAGGGCATGAGATGATTTTAATTAATAAATTATAAAAATATAGATGATTTTCTAACAATTAAGAGGTACGCCCCGCTAAGGAGGAGGGAGGAAGATTTCGGACCATAGCTCTTTGGCTTTCATTGAGCTGAGTAAGCAGAATAGCTTTCAATGGATTCTCAGATGAATGCCTAGAATGGTTAGTTCCTCCTCCCCATATATATAAACACAAACATTCAATCTCCTCTTTAGACCTGAGTAAACATCAAAGATGCTTTTATCATTATATTATAGGCAAATGCATTTCGAGAAAAAAATATTGAAAGGGTAGATAAAGGGAGGACTATCTTAAGATTAAAAAAACTATATTTTTACGAGAAAATTCTTAATCAATTTTTATTCGTCGATCCTATTGGCCTTGATTAAAACAAATAAATGTTTTTTCTTGCTGCTGGATTCTGTACAGTAATTAACAGTTTCGGACTTCTAGTTGCCTCCATCATCAGGCTAAAAAATATTAGTTTCGATTTTGACTAAGTTTCATTGTAGGCCTACAGTATTTTTTTTTTTTTTTTTTTTGAAAATAACTACTTTCTTGGCATAAATATTTGATAATTAGAGAATTAAATAATAATTTTTACTTTCTCTTACCTATATGTATATGTTAATATATATATAGAGAAAGTATTGGATTCAAAATTTCGATGTCGAGATTTTGAGGAATCTTCGCGTTTTGATGTCCCCTAAATCTAAAAAAGGGGTTTTCGCGACATGGTCTGTCTGTGTGTGTCTGTCTGTCTGTCTGTTTGTGTGTGTTCAATTTTAAGCATGAAGGAATTGAGCTAGGAGGTTGAAATTTTATATTTAAGTTTTGTACCCTCCTGGAGCGTGAAAATAAGCTTTTAATCAAAATCGGCCAAAAAGTACTAGTACTTTTCTGATGTAGTTTTTCAGTTTTTTTCGATTTTCTCAAAATTCGCTTCAACGATTTTTTTTTAAATTCATAAATCAATTATTTTTTAGATGCTCTTTAAAATGTATATTCTCATTTTGCCATTGAAATCTTCTGAAAACCACTTTACTCTCGTACTTCATGGAGAAGATAGGAGACATGGTTGCCATGGTAACAAAATATAAATATTTTCCGATGCTTATGGGTCGTTTTGATAACTTACCTACCCCAACATTAAAATAGCCCCCCTATGGGGAAATACATGGTGTTTGTCCTTCAGCTATTTTAATGCTGAAGGACAAACACCATGTATTTCTCCATAGAGAGGCTATTTTAATGTTGGGGTAGGTAAGTTATCAAAACGACCCATAAATTTTACATCTTGAATTCTAAAATATCGGCGGCAACTAAATACATGTCGACACGTAAAATCTGGTGTGACAAGCACAGAACACAACCTTCGATTACCGAAGGTAAGAGAAAGTTGTGTTCTGTGCGCCAGTCACACCAGATTTTTTATTATCAAAGGCAAATTTTCTTTGCAATTTAAGTTCATTAAGCTTTAAATAGTTATTTATTTTTTACTCTCTATCCATATTTATTTAAATTAATTGTATTTCCCACGCCGAAAACTGATTACATTTCCTTAGATTATTAAACAACTTTATGAGGAATAATGAGAGGGAGGATTATAATTTTTCATAATTTTAAATTAACGCCTCTCTGCGTTTTTATAAACAAATTAGCGAGTGACCTGTTTTGAATAATTTGTAATGTTATTGTTATATTTATAAAAATCTTTTCGAAAATTCCAACCATAGATAAATATTTGAAATATTTCCGTTGAGAATAAAAATAACATGATGTATGTTTATTTATTTATTTATTTTTTTTATTCATATCGAGAATTTACGAATGAACAATAATAATTGGGTTTAATTTAAAAAAAAAGGTAAAAGGGTTTGAGTAATTAAACATTGCCTGTTTGTTCTGGGATAAACAGTATAAATCTAAATCCCCGGTTTATTATTGAAGATATCTGCTGCACAAATAGAATGTTAAAATGTGGCGGTGGCGGATGGGAGGCATTTTTTTTTTAAATATGATTCGAATTAATTTTATCCATAATATAAACTTTTGAAAGTGAAAGTGTTAATTAAATTAGGAAAAAAATTTATATTCCATTTATGGAAACAAAATTTTATTTTTGGCTGGCTGCGAGTCACACTTTTTATTTTTTTAATTGAAATTTAATTAGTCAAAAATTTTTAATTCATCTTCAAGGTTGGCCAACCTGCGACCCGAGAATTACATCGCAGAAAGAAAAATCTCTTACTAGACCTACTATCAATAATAAAATAAATATTTTTTAATGGTTTCATTTTTTTTTTTTTTTCATTTATATTTATATAAAGGATTTTTTTTATATTTACTTTCTCTTATTCTATTAGTATTTTATATTTCTATATGAGTGTTATATATAAATGGAATTTGGTACCTGTGAGTATATTTGATTTAAATCAGGGCAGGTTCAGCCAAATATTTGACTGAGTATTATATAATTCTACAAGTGGAAAAGCCCGACTTCGGCGTGCTTCGTCCCCTGGACCCCCTTGTTCGCCTTTGGCGAGCAATTGCATCAACTTGCTCACTGTTTGGGAATTTTTCAATTGATCGCCGATGTTTTGAATTTCCCTCTCTGACTTACTTGTTAGTTTTAAATTTCCCTCTTTGACTAAATTTCTTTTTTATTCTGGCCAATCAGCGCCCTGATAGGCACATACATACAGGGAGAGGAAGTCAGCTGCTAGTGTTTTATATATAGTAATGATATGAGAAAGGAAATGAGAACCCATCTCAGTATTGTTCCGTATTAAAAGTTACTTCGCAGAATAATCACAACTTGTCAGTTCTGACAGTAATGACTGAACAGAGAAGAGATATTTCTATACCATTTACTTTTAGTAAATTCAATTAAATTATCATCTAATTATAGATTTAAAAAAACACACAAGGTTAAGTTTCAAAATGATTATTTTTTAGCTGCTTTTAGTATCATTATTATTATTATATTATCTATGATTTCCTGTAAGAATAATAGAATAATAATAAACACAATAATAATAACTATGTTTTACTTTTTTCACTCCAAAAATATAACTATAGTTATTATTTTATATGCCACCCCGCGGAATTATGATGCATTTCCAAAGTGGCCCGAAAGATATGAAGGGAAGATTGTGTGGTATTCGGTGTTCACACCAGATCTTTTATTTTGTTTATTAATATTATCAGTGAAATAAATTATATACAATATATAATTTAAAAGCTATAATAAATTCAAGTTTGTTTAAGAGATCAATCATTCTCCATCCCTGACGTAATATTAACATCAAAATATATATATTATCTTTAACTATGATTTATAGATTAAACGATTAGTAGGCTAAAAACGTGCGGACATTAATTTGAAAATGTAAGATGAATGAAAAATTTAAACCATAATGAATGAGTCAGATTCAATTATGATCATTTATCAATTAAAAATGAAATATTGCTTAAAATGAAAAAGACCAGCGGGCCGGTTTTTGCCACAATTATTAAAAGCTTCAAACCGCAAAATGCCATCATCACCTTACTATTTTACAATGACAAAAAAAAAATGTTCAACAAAAATGATTTTTTTTTTTTTGTTGCTATTATAATAGATTGATTGAACCTAGAATGATAATCTATATAAAATTACCCTTTGAATTATTGCATTGGGATTATTAGCATAGGGGAAAATTTGCCATTATTAATGAAAAGGGTTTAAATTACATAAAAATATTGTAATTTAATAAAAAAAAAAAAAAAAAAAAAAAAAAATGGCTCGTGATCTGTTCAATGACAATAACTTCTCGTGCCTGTGGTCCCGGGTTCGTTTCCCGTTCTAAACGAGAAAAAGTTCTTCTAATTGAATGGGATCCCTAAACCGCGATGGGATTGCACAAAAAAAACAAATTAAAACAAAAGAATACGAGAAAGGTGAAAGTGGATATTTCACTTAATCTAAGCCTATATGTACTTTACTTTTTCTGATATTTATTTAATGAGATATTGAGTTTTTTGCTAATTAAAGTTTTTTTTTTTACAGATTCTCGACACTAATAGAACATCTTCTTTTCCGTGGATTGATGCCTTTAAAACTCCACTCTTGAACTACATCAATTTACAACTTCACTTTTTTGTAAGTATTTATATTGATATTTAAATTGCCTACGGGCTTGGTCTAGTTGGTAGATGCCTACCTTCTAAACCGAACCTCGCGGGTTCGGACCCCAGGCAGTCCGATGATTTTATTTAAGCCATTTGGATACCAAATGGCTTAAATAAGAATGACTGGACCCCTAATATGTGTATCTCGTATATTATCAATAATCGTTTAAAGTCTTATATGGCCTGAGTTGCCGAAAAGACTGTGTGGATGTGTGTGTGAGTGTGAGTGTGAAAAAAAGTGTAATATTTAAATTAATAATCTAACTATAATCTATAACGGAGTTTCCCAAACTTTTTTGACCGCGGCCCAGCTCGAGGTTTTAAAATTTTTCGAGACCCACCTTTTGAAAAAAAGAAAAAAAAAAAAAAAAAAATTGAAATATTTACAAAACAAATTTTATTTTTTTAATAAAAAACAGTTTGTTCATATGCATCTTTTGTGTTTTTACAATTTTTTGTCGCGACCCGACAAACAATTTTTCTAAGTCCCAGTGCCGGGTTGCGACTAGGGGTGTTTGATTATGGAAAAAAATAATCGATTATCGATTATGAAAAATAATTATTGGATCCGGACAGACGACCTTTTTATTTAGGAATGTTCAAAAAAATAACCGATTATACATTTTTTTTTTTTTTTGCTAGTAAAATCTTCCATTTTTACTTTTTTTCCTTTCAATATATCTCTGATTTTTGTGAGTAGGCCTACTACTAATTCTTGCAAACGCTACATCTCTTTTTCGTTTCTTTGGATTTTATAGAGGAGGAAATTCTCTGCCTCTCTAAATCTCTTGTGAATTCCTAAAGTGGCGGCAGTTTTATTTTTTTATTTTTGTTGAAAAAAAAAAAAATATTCCCAATAAAGAGAATATTTCATAAATTTTCGTATCATTTTAGAGCCAATAACGTATTAAAAAAAAGAACAGCATTAACATTCATTTAATTTGATGAATAAAGATGATCAACCTGGGTAAAGAAAGATTTTGTTGATTACAGTAAAGATAATAAATTGCTAGTGGATGCCTGGGGATGAGACTCTAATTAGTGAATTATAGTTAAGCTGATGTGATATTTCATGCGTACAATTTGAATACAGCTAATTGTGTTTGGTATTGTGTGCAGGGCAGAACAAAAGGGAAAAGGGCGGCTGCGACCCTTGCAACGACCGGGGGCCCCAAAACAACCCCCCTCCCCCACCCACCCCCCACGACGACGTTATTTATTCATTTACAAATAAACCCTTGCGAAATTGCAACGCAACATTTTTACAATTAGATTTATTCTCGCACTTGTAATTCATGGCGACTGTCTGTGGGACCCATTTTCAACAATTAATCAGAGGTATAATGCTCCAGAGGGTGCGGACGGCGTCTTGTTAACCGATAAAAAAAAGAAGCGAATATCTTGAAATACTTCTCTTTCTATTCTTTCACTACACTTAATTAATTGTCTTTAAAAATAGATTAAACTTGGCCTTTCTTTCATTTACCATTTCAACTACCGTATCTTTAAATATAATAATGTGATAATAACATCCCCCTCGACTCGATTACTTATTAAAATTTCAAGAGCCGAGCATTAATGAATGCCCGTTTGAGGATCCATTGTGAATATGGTGATTAAATTTAGTCTGCTCTAAAATTAAGTTTTGTTTGTTACGCGGTACGTCAATTTAAAACAATGTATTTTCATAATATAGAGAAATAAATTCTTTATATACGAGAGATTCTAACAAATAAAAGTTAAATTCCAAATGTATAGTATAATAAATCGTTTGATCTCAATGAATTGAATTATTGAAATATATTTAATTTAAATTCTATAAAATAAAAGAGAGAGCCTTTTTTACTTTCTCTTATCTATATAGAGAGAAAGAATTAGATTCATGTCAAAAATTCGATGTCGAGGTACACGTTTTGAGTTCCCCACAAAGGTCTGTCTGTCTATGAACAAAATATCTCAAGAATCAAGAGTTAGGACATTGAAATTTTCTATTTAAGTTAGGTACACGTAAGCTTTTGAACAAAATCTGTCAAAAAGTATTAGTAATTTAAAATTAAATATACAAATTAAACACTAGGTTATTTTTTCAAAGGTTTTATTAATTAAAAATTAACATTTAATACGTATTACGACAATTCCTTGTCATCATCAGAAGTGATTAGGCTATATTCTAATACATGAAAGTAGAAACATTATACAATATACACTAAAGCAGTGGTTTCCAAACTTTATGTTACCACGCCTCCCCCCAGTGGCGTAGTGAGCTTAACTCGCGCCCGGGGCACAATACCTTTTTGGCGCCCCCCCCATTCGAAAACCATATAATATTATATATAAAATATACTCTCACATTAATAAATAAATAACGTAAAATAAATAAAGTCAGAGGCTCAAGCCAGGCTTTAAATTTGAGACAAAAAATGTAGTTGAGAAAACAAGACTAGATTTTGAAATGTATATGATCATCCAGAAATCAATCAATTATAATAAAAATAAAAAAATTATCCAGCAATTTTTTTGTTTTGCGGACCATTTGGCGCCCCTTTGTGAGTAGCGCCCGGGGCATGATGATCCCCCTTGCTCCCCCCCTCGCTACGCCACTGCCTCCCTCCCTCCCATTTTATAAAATAATACAAAAACAAAAATTTTTAATGCTAAAAAATATAAATTTATATTATTTATAATATTTTTTTTATTTATTCTTATTTACATTAAAACTAGCAATCATTTGGAAAATTGGCCCTGGTGGCCAATATTCGCGCCTCCCCTTAGACTAGTCCGGGCCTCCCTAGGGAGGCGCGCCTCACAGTTTGGAAAACGCTGCACTAGAGGATATTGTATAATGTATTAGAATGTAATCACTTCTGATGATGTCAAGTAATTTTCGAAATTGTTTGCTGAACGCACACCAATTGAACAAAAACGTTTTCGGACAAAACCTTTTTGACTAATCGTGCCTGAAACTGTTTTTTTTTTTTTATGCTTTTCTATGGGTCAACGCACACCGTGGAAGCAAGACACATTTGAGCATGATTCGACATCATTGAACAAAATGTTTTGCTCATTCGGATTGGGTTGACATTGAGCAAAATGTTTTGAAATTGCCCGTTTTGTTCGATCGGTGTGCATTGGCATTGAGCAAAACGTTTTGCTCTTGGACAAAACGTTTTGTTAGAAAATGTTTTTGCTCAATCGTTCAGCCTAAGTGTTCATTTTTAATTAATAAAACCTTTGAAACAAATAACCTAGTGTTTAATTTGTATATTTAATTTTAATTTATAAAATATTTCAACCAGAACCAATGGTTGAAAGTTTAAATCTGACTAGTACTTTTTCAGATTTTTACTTTCTCTTACCTATGTATATATGTAATATATATATAGAGAGAAAGTATTGGATTCATGTCAAAAATTCGATGTCGAGATTTTGATGGATCTTCACGTTTTGAGGTCCCCTGAATCCAAAAAAGTGGTTTTCGCGACATGGTCTGTCTGTGGGTGGGTGTGTGGGTGGGTGTGTGGGTGGGTGTGTGTTCAATTTTAAGGATGAAGGAATTGAGCTACGAGGTTGAAATTTTATATTTAAGTTAAACACCCCCCGGGACCGGAAAAATAAGCTTTTAATCAAAATCGGCCAAAGAGTACTAGTACTTTACTGATGTACTTTTTCAGTTTTTTTCGATTTTCTCAAAATTTGCTCCAACGATTTTTTTTAAAATCAAAAAATCAATTATTTTTTAGATGCTCTTTAAAATGTATATTCTCATTTTGCGATTGAAATCTTCTGAAGACCACTTTACTCTTGTATTTCATAGGGAAGGATAGGAGAAATGGTTGCCATGGTATCAAAATATAAATATTTTCCCATACTTATAAATTTTACATCTTGAATTCAATTGTACCCTACTGTCGGAAACTAAATACATGTCGACACAAAAAATCTGGTGTGACAAGCACAGTACACAACTTTCGATTACCGAAGGTAAGAGAAAGTTGTGTGCTGTGCGCCAGTCACACCAGATTTTTTGATTTTCTTTTAGAATTTTTATTACTCTAACGATTTTGATTAAAACTCATTAAATGTATATTCTCATTTAGTCTAATGTACCGTTCTGCCGGAAACTATTGATAAATATCTGATGGGACAAGAACACAACTTTCTGTTATTAAAGGTTCGAGAAAGTTGTGGGTCTAACCTTCACTATATAAAGTTGTGGGCACTCACACCAGATTTTTCAACTATAATCAATAAAGAAAGAAATATAAGTAAGCTAAATACACCAACTGATTGATTTGTAGTAAATTTATTAATATCATGGATTCGGTAAAAAATAATTTTACTTCTTTTAATATATAATATACAAATAGAATATCCAGAATTTAATCAAACTTGACACAGTGCAGTTCACTCTATGGAAAAACTTTTTATTTTATTTATTATTTTATAGTCGAGGGATTTTTAACCTGTCTCCCTCTTTCTTGTTTAATATATTCAATGACTTTTTAAAAAAAATATGTTCTAGAAAGATTTACTTGGAAAAAGAAAAAAAAAAAAAAAAAACAGATGAAGAGTAACTTTTTTGTCTCTCGAATTCTTTGGCCATTTTGACATTTATAATTTATATTAATTGAATTATCCTATCGGGATTCCCTTTTATTTTCCTGCTTGCGAACACACACCTCAAACCCAAATGTCCTCTGACCTGCTTCATTCTCTTAACAGTGAATCTGATAAGCTACCCACTTATCCTCTTCCTTCACTCTTCTTTGTCACTAATTAAAAAAATTAATAGAAAAACAGAAAAATACAGTTTTTCAGAATGTGAAAAATTGTTGAAATATTTAATTGTTTTATAGTATATTCAATAAGAAAAAATTTAAAATATATATAAAAAGAGTTTGCCATACTCTTTATAGGCCAGTCAACTGGTACAAAAAAGGCCTAAACGCGATGTAACGCTGCATTTTTGTTATGTTTTTTGAACCTTTTAGGATAGTGTGAATCCACACTTTGCAAGCAAAAAAAAATTGTGCTTCCCGCGTAATTCGTGAAAAACTGCAAAATTTTCGGACTTTTATCAGTTTTTGCATTTCAATTCAAAAACTATGGGTTTTTTGGCATTAGTTGCTTATACCATTTTTTTTAAATAATATATTTTATAAAGTGAAGTGCAAATAAAAAAATAAGTCTTCAAGATTAATTTTGAAAGCAACAAAATTTCAAAAGTATGTAAATTTTCATTAAGTGATAAAATCAAAATATGGAAACTATAATTTTTTTTTTTAGGTAAATTAGTAATCTATTGACAAGAATGTTCTTCATCTTATATGATAAAATATTCGATTTATCAGAATCGATGTATTTTATATAAATATATTGAAAAAACAAGACAAAGATGAGATAAGAGAAAAGCAAAACTTTAAACTAAAGGTTATTCATAACCAAAATTTTAAAAATTCATATCTTTCAAACAAAAAACGTTAAAAAAATTCTAAAAATACAGGCTTGTTCAGCAGGATGTGTTCTGTACAGAAAGCATAAAAACTCAATTTTCACCCCGATGAAGATTTGGTACGGTACCTTTTTATGTGGACGGTCACATTTCTGTTGCTTGATTTCTGTTTTTGTTTTATTTGAAAGAAAAACAAGTGTGTAAATAATGTATATTTTAATACATATTTTTCACTACTTTGGCTATTATAAAATAAATGTATTTTCTAAATGTCTAAGTATCTCGCGGGCCTGAAAAAATGTCCAAGGAGTAATTAATTCCCCAAAACCAAGAGATTCAAATTTTTATTAGGTTACCCGCTGTTTCAAATACTATATGTGTACTTAATTTCAAATAGATTCATTGAAAATTGTGGATTTCTATATAACATACACACATACATTTTTTATTTCATTTTTATATTGTATATATACGATATTGTCAATTTAAAAAACAAAAATATTATTTTAGCCATAATTTATTTTGATCCCCACATGGACTGAGTCGAGTCGGCAATTATTTTATTTTATTTTATTTTTTTTTTTTGCTATAGTTTGTAATTTTTCAAAGCCCTCCCTGGAGATCAGTGGTGCATGCGATTGATGGACCAATAATTTTGTAGCCACATCGGCTCTCATATTAATTGCCTCGCGTCCAACGTTGCACAGCTCACTTGAGGCTATTCATTCTGGCAACAGGTCAGCTCCGATGGCTTTTTTTAAGTAATAAATTTCCTCAAGAACCTGATACTCGCTTGAATTATTGGATTAGTTTTTATCTAACTGGCGTATTTAGTCAATTCGAACTCATAAAACAAAAAATAAATAAATAATTTTTTTATATTATCGTTTGTATAAAATATCTTTAAGAAAAAAAAACAAACAAAATGTTTCTTTTTTTATAAAAAGTTTTTAATTATGCCTAGAAACAATTGTTGTTGAAAGGCAATATTCCAAAAGGTTCTAAAGGTTTCCTTTTTCTTCGACTCTACGAATATCCTTTGGCAAGTTTTTTTAACATTTATTAAGACTGAGATTGTAAACAAAGGATAGGATCACAAAAGAACTAAATAAGTCGCAGTGCCCCAGGCTTAAAAAATACACCAAATAAAAACAAATATTTATTTATTAAACTTTAAAGCAATACGAATCAGAATCTGAGATCACTAAAAGTGGACGTGGTCTTTTATTTTAAGGCGGACTAGGAGCGAAGATGTTACGCATGTTTTCCCGATAAGAGGGCGTTGTGTGTCATAAAAAGTATGCCCAAAAATCAAGTAATTCAAAAATTTGCCGAGAGATGTCAGAATGGTAGCTAATAATATTTAATGCATTTGGTTGATTTTCATTGATCTTTTATCTAAAATGATTTTACTGAACGATTTCTATTTAGATTATCTTGCATAATTTTCATTTCTATTTTGCGATATCTATATTACTACATCTTACAACCCATTTCCAGGCATTGTTACTTTGAAATCCGACCGTTAATTTCCGGATGCCTATACTTAATGCTCACTAATGTTTAAGTCGTATGTGAAATGAATACGTATAATGTTCCTACTAATGAATTTTATTAGGATGAAGATGATGTATGTTTTAAGTAATTGTTTTAACTTGCTTCGTTCATTAAATCCTTCTCAAACTCATTAGACCGGGAGTTAATTTACAATGACAATCATCAATGATAAAACGATCTTACCGTTTGCAGATCTCAACTGCCTGGGTTCCCAGCAAACAGCAGACGCAAAAAAGACGCACTAAAATCGACAACATGACGGCGATTTTTGATTTACATCACGATCTGAAACAAATGGAAAAAAAAAAATTTAATCCCAACTCTATTAATAATAAAATTTTA
>JAKCPI010002783.1:0-13997 GCA_023213315.1 Euborellia annulipes
TCCTAAAAATCAGCTCCAGATTTTATTTATACATCCACCATGCTGCCTCAAATAATAATAATATTTTCCGGCGTAAGCTCATCACGCAATAGAATATACGCGGGATTCTTAGCGGAAGTTTGGATTTTAATTCCTTTAACTCCCTTGTGAGAACATAAAAAAGAATAAACTTGTCTCAAAAAGTACTAACTAACCCTTTTCTAAATCTAATTAAATGAAAGGAAACTTTCTTTGTCTGCTGGATGATACTGAGGTGGGTTTCCCTTGCCTGTCAGATGGGAGTGTCGTTGTTCTAGCACACAACTTACTCTTTCCTTCGGTATTCGAAAGTTGTGTTCGGTGTTTTCTCTCCTATCTTTTCCTATGAATTACGTACGGGAATAAAGTGTGCTTAACATGATTTCAAGGGCAAAATGAGAATATACATTTTAATGAGCATCTAAAAAATAATTGATTTTTTGAATTTTACTCAAAATCATTGGAGCAAATTTACGAAAAAAAATCGCAAAAAGTACATCGTAGTAAAGTTCTAGAAACTTTTTGGCCGATTTTTATTAAAAAGCTTATTTTTCCGGTCCCGGGGGTGTTTAACTTAAATATAAAATTTCAACCTCTTAGCTCAATTTCTCTTTATGATTTAAATTGAACACACACAGACAGACAGACAGACCATGTCGCGAAATCAACTTTTTTGGACTCAAGGGGACCTCAAAACGCGTATATCGATCAAAATCTCGACATTGAATTTTTTGACATGACTCCAATACTGGTAAATGTAGAAGATGATATTAGAGTAGCATTTTCATTTAAATGAAATTTTAAATTTCATTACATCTTCTAATATATCGACTGAAACTATATATACGTATGACGACACAAAAATCTGGTGTGACAAGGGCACAGTACAGTTACCTTTGGTAAGAGAAAAGTTGTCTGCTGTGCAACATTCACACCAGATTTTTTTTTTAAAATATTTTATTTTGGAACTTTTCGGATTTTTCGGCCTTTTTTTCGGCGAGAATTATTATATTACTCTGGCATTACATTTAAAATATATTTTCCAGAAAACAATTATAATAAAAATAAAAATTATCCACCAATTTTTTGTTTTGCGGACCATTTGGCGCCCCTTTGTGAGTAGCGCCCGGGGGCATCATGACCCCCCTTGCCCCCCCCCTCGCTACGCCACTGCTCAGGCCCGCGGGTTTACACCACACACGCACAGGTCAAGTCCGCGGGTGGGTTTGTTGGCAGGCGCGGCCTGCACGACAGGCCATGGTCGGGTCGACAGGTCAGTCCCGTGGGTTAAACCCACCTCGCCAAAATAACCGTTCTGTATGGCCGGCTATTGGCCAAAAACAAAGCAAAAGAGCTTTTGCGCCCTCCCCCTACTAGATCTCTTTGATCTAAGAGACCAAGAATCAAAATCGATCAAATTCCCAAAAAAAATAAAATAAAAAACAAATACTTGAATTTTATTTGACGTTTTTTTTTTTTCGGTCTTTGAAAAATATGCATTAGAAAAATAATATTTCTATAAGTTTCACGTTAATTTCATAGAATGCAAAAGTGTTTTGGTTGAAAAAAAAAAGAATGACGTCAGAAGAAATGAAATGTCAAATGAATAGGATGGAATTCGGAGGAGGAGGTGAAAGTATCCCTTCGTCTTGTGATACACTAGAGAGGTGTGAAACGAAAAAAGATGTTAAGGAAGAAAGAGGGGAGGGAGACTATCCAACACAATTACAACAGACCGATGAACAAAAAGAAAAGGAGGTAAGAGAACAAATTCTATTCGATTTATACTAGACGGAGAGTCTGCCTTCGGCGGGCTCAACTCGTTTCAGCCAATAAGAATACATTTGCTTAACAATATTGATCTTGATGGCTGATGTTCTCTCTTCTTGGCAGGACATCCTTTTAATTCAATCCACATGTTTTGATATTTCAGTTGAAATTCATTCAAATGATCGTGAAAATGACGTCAAATTCAGGCTAAAAGGAATCGCCTCCTTTTAATGGCAATTTCTAGAAAAGCAATCAAACAGCCATTTAAAAGCAATAAAATCTCTTTCAGAGAAATTTACATAAACATTATGTTTTGATATTTTAACTGGAATCGATCTTCTTGAAATTTAAGATTTTTTCACAATAAATTAAATTGATTTCAAGTGAAATATCAAAGAATGTGGGTTAATGGGAATTACTCAAAAACGAAAAAACTCACGATACTCAAATTCTATACTTAAGCCAAGTACATATGTCTCAAGTATTTGAAGAAATTTCAATCACATCAGCCAAAGGGTATTAGTACTTTGCTAATGTATTTTTTTGACTTTTTTTTCGATTTCTCAATATTCGCGACAGGGTAACATGTCTTTTGAAGGAAAGCAACCTAGTATTGCCATCTAGCCACTTGTCATATAACTAATCGAAACTTATAAACACTCTTTCTATAGAGCTGTCACCCCCCCCCCCCCATGGATCTCTCTAAGGAAAAAAAAATAAAATTTAATTATATAAGAAATTTTATTATTTTTCATTTGAGAGATTTCATTAATTTAATTGATTTTAATTAGCTTTAATTTCTCGTAAGGCAAGACAAAATTTCAACGGGAAGTTGGTCAAACAGAGCGTGACAGACGGGAACTTCGCCAATATATTTATTACCTGCGGGGTTTCGCCCCCCCTCGGATCCCGCCAGCTGGCTCGGGCCCGCCTGCAGCCTTTTCTTAATTATGAAAGGAAAATTGTTTTTTTTTTTTCATTCACACAGTTTTTTCGGCAACTTAGGCCATTTAAGACTTTGACGATAACCGTTGTAGAGAATATATCTATTGTGGGGTTCAGGCATTTCTATTTAAGCCATCTGGTATCCAAATGGCTTAAATAAAATCATCGGACTGCCTGGGGTGCGAACCCGCGACGTTTGGTATAGGAGGTCACACCAAGCCCCGAAGGCAAGGAAATTGTTTGTCTAGCTTATGGGATTATCCCGTCCCAGGCGAAAAAATTTATTTCAATTGTCTTGGCTACCAATCAATGCCAAAAAAGATCTTAAACTCCGATTGAAATTTTAGCATTAGTGGTCAAAAATCTCTTTGCTTAAGGAAAATGATATGTTAGCGTTATTTCTCCATTTCCCGCCGTCGCTATTTCAAATTCGGCGCCAAAGAATAGCTGTGGACAGGGAGTTTTTGGCCCCTGCTCAAAAACTAAATGAGACAATTGAATTCTCTCTCAACTGAGATTATCCACTTTGCAACAAGCCATATATAGTGTTGTTGTTGTTGTTGTTGTTGTTAATTCTCTTTCTGTCTCTTTGCAGAGCCCTCGCGATGTCCCCCTCCAGCGCCTGCTCCTTGCCGATGGCCATTCAGAGGCAGCAATTCCAAAATAGGAGCTACACTGAGATTTGCACTGAAATTGTTCCTGTGTGCCCTACGCCGAGTCCTTCTTCGCATTCATGCTGCCTAGCTATGAATGAGATGACGACACCCGAGTCCCCACATGATGACGTCTTCTTTATTGAACTGGATAAACGAATCAAAAAATTACAATCGGCAATGGAAGTTATCAAGTTTGTATTTTTCTTTTCTTTATTGTCTATTAGACTTGCCACAGGGAGGGGGGAGGTCGTCGTCTTCTTGCAACCGGAAGAAATAGAACAGGCCGGCCCGTCGCACGGTTGAGAACAGTCCCAGCTCGGGGCGCTCGTGGTCGCCATCCACGTTCCCACAAGGCGCGGGCCCCTGAGCATAGGAGGGAAGGGGGGGGGCGTAATTCCTGAATATTTTAATAGAAATAAATTAAAATTAAACTCTGTACAACAATTTTGAACTTTTTATTTACTTTTTTGAGTTATTTTTTTAAACAGGTGATGGTTAACTACGTATTAGGCCGTTTCAAACGCGAGCAATCGCCTCGCAGTTAGAGTTGGGTTTTATACATTATTTTGTGGCGGATAAAACTGTATAAAACTACGGCGGATGTATAAAACTCGGATGCGCATGCGCGAAACCGAAGAGAAAAAGAAATTCAAATAAAATTCTAAACTGTTATTTGAGGGAGTTGGTTTTTTACAGTTTTCTAAAAAGCGTGTATTATACTCGCCGGGATAAAACTTGCCAACTCTGCTCACAGTTTTAGTACAACAAATACATAGTGTACAGTAGTCGGGCTTGAGCTTAGTCAACCCAACCAATATTTTTAAAATGAAAGAAAACTCATTTGGGTTGTCTAAGCTCAAGGCTCCGCCCCCTTGGTACTTGTGGCGCCGACTGTACAGTCCTATTAGAAAAGCTAATTTGTCGTCTCTGTTGATTTTTCAGAAATGAATTGAAGGATGAAAACCAAAGAGAATTAAAAGAATCGAAGATTGAATACAACGAGGTCTGTCTCTGTTACAATTTTATAAAAAAATCTGGTGTGATTGGCCGCCCAACTTGCTCTTTCTGTGCTGGTCACGCCAGAATGTCTACTTAATTTTTATTTATTTTTTTTTTTTAGAAATATCTCCCGAAAAAGCCTTTTGATGAAAGGAATAAGAAGCAAATAATACAAGCAATGGATTCGTATTGCAATTCTCAGATTGCGTCAATGAATAGGAGACCAAATAGTGCGCCAAGAGAGGGGAGGGAAATAAATTCCTTCCACTCCCTTCACCCCCTCCCCCGCCCCTCCCCCACCCGGCGCCGCCTCATCAATATAACGCTGATTTGTTTAAAATGAAATTGGTTAGAATTGAAGAAATGTATGAGGTAAATTACCTGCTACTGCTTAAGTGTCATTGCATTGTTTTGTCCTTAAAGGTACCAAGGCCATTATGATCGAAATCGAGATCTTGTAGGGAAAAAGAAGATCGTACTCCTTTTTATTTAAATCAATCAAATATTATTGAGCTCAGCAGCACTTTTTTGTATAAACCAAGAAAAAAAGTCTCTTGTTGATTGGTTTTGTTTGTATGAAATGTCCATTATCTCAGATTTAGGTTAATGGCGCTTGATTTCTTCAGTGTATACTGATACTTCTTAATATTTTTTGTATATACTTATATATACACATATATTTATTCATTATTCAAAGTTGAAGAATACATATCATTAACGATTATAAGATCTTTCTATGGCTATGACAGGTACACTTACACCCATTTTATTAACTTGCGATTATATCCTTGCGGATTAATCACCCCGGGGGAGTATGTGGCCGCCGCCAATGTCATTTTTTATATTACTTTTATAATTTTCAAATTTGAGTAATGAATGAGTCCCCATCTAACATCAAAATAATTAAACACCTGCATGACGTCATTTCGAATCCCTATCTATCGCACGGGCAGGCTGACCGACTAACTCACCGGCCATATTTCTAATACACTTCGTACACATAACTACTACGGTTGAAGTGAAGCCCACAGATGTGGTCTTGATTAACTACGCTTCCTTCTTCATTTTATTTTACATATATATTTTGTGTTACCAAATTGGGTGAGTAAAATCAGGAAAATAAAACTCTTTGAATTAAATAATTAATATTTTTATTTTAAATTCCATTCTAGGTTTTAAACATTACTATACCTTATTTAACATTATTTTAATGTTACTTTAATATAATATTACACAACTTTAATCTGATTTTACAATACTTTTATCTACAAATATCACCGATTCGATTATCATTACCTTTATGTATGGCTACTCTTTAATAAACGACACCACGAGAAACAGCAACGAAGTGACTCATCTCATCATTTAAGAAGGCTCTCCAACTACAACTTAAGTATCATTATTGTATTTAAGAACATTCACATTTATTCTAATTTATTTAATTACAATCTACCTACATTCATTTTTTTTATACTTATTTATTATTTTTATTAATAATTTGAGCAAGTTAGTTCAATCATTTATAATCAATTTTCTTTCATTTTATCAATTCTTACCACCTGTAAAGCAAGAAATAAATTAAAATCCATAATTTATGTTAATTGCCATATATTGAAAATATACTCAAATTTTTTCTTACCTTGAATTTTTTATTAAGGTTTCCCCTGAAATTTATTAAGGGTCACCATTTTCTTCAAGCAGAAACGCGCCTATTGATTTTTTTCTATATATTTCTTCCCAAGAGAGTAAGAGAGAGGTGAATTCATTATTTTATTTTTATTTTTTTTTATTTTTCATGCTAATTATCATCAGGCGAGGAGAGAGGAGGTTTGTTTGCGATGCTTCCATTAACCAACGTGTTTTCCTAATCCCGGGGCATTGTGTCCCTGCTTGTTAACATGTCGCCATTGGGGTCGTTGGCTTTGTCCTCTCACCTTTGACCCCGTCTTGTCTGTTGACAGTATCCCACACTATGACACCCACAACACGTCGACATGACACCAAGATCAAAAATCTTTTTTTTTTTATTATTATTCATCACAACCAAAATTTCATAAAAGCGTTAAAACTTTTTAAATTTAACTTGATTTTGACATCATATAAAAAATACCATATTTTACATCTACTTTTACTTTTCTCCTTTATATAAGACATAACAGAGAGAGCGATTTTTTTATTATTTTTCTCTTTTCTTTTTTTTTTTTTATTCGTTTGCTTGAGAAAATAAAATATACCTATTTGTTTATTAAATTTTCTTTCATCTCTTAAAATGTTCGCAGAGTGAGAAGTATCAGAATTCATGAGGATTTTCTAAAAAGCTTCTTAAATTATTTAAAAGTCTTTCAAAGCGAAAGGAATATCGTTAAAAAAGTATTTTTTTTCTTTTTTTTTCATTTAAAAGGTGTTTTAAAATTGAATACGCTGTTTTTAAGTTTATTGGATTAATTATTATTATTATATATATAAATAAAATTCAAAAACCTTCGATATGTTAATATATTTTTATAAGAAAAACAAAATGAAGAAAAAAGAAATATTCTTGTAAGCATCTTTCTAAAAGAATTATCAAAAGTGAAAAGATAACCAAGAATTTTTTCTTTCATTTAAAAAATCAAATGCTAAGGTTAGTAAACAGAAAAAAAGGTCTGAACAATTTAGTTTTCGTTTTTACTTTCTCTTACCTCTATATATGTTATAATAAATATAGAAGAAAGTGTTGGATTCATGTTAAAAATTCGATGTCGAGATTTTGATGGATATACACGTTTTGAGGTCCCCTGAATTTAAATAAGTGGTTTTCGCGACATGGTCTGTCTGTCTGTGTGGGCTTCTGTGAACAAAATATCTCAAGAACGAAAAGAGCTAGGAGGTTGAAATTTTAGATTTACGTTAGGCACCACCATGGGACGTGACACGAAGCTTTTGAACAAAATTGACCAAAGAGTACTTGTACTTTACTGATGCACTTTTACAGTTTTTTTCGAATTTCTCTAAATTAGGCTACAACGATTTTGATTAAAATTCAAAATCAATTGTGTTTTAGATGCTCTTTAAAATGTATATTTTAGATTTAGATTATTTAGATTTAGATTATTTATTACTGTTTTTAAGAGCTTCCGCTCAGTACAGGAGGATCAGAGTGATCAATACAAAAATAAAAAATAAAAAAGCAAAAAACAAAACAAAAAAAAAATGACAGTAAATTTAAATACAAAAAAATAACAGTATAAAAAAGTGAGCAAAAAAAAAAAAATACAGTAAAACAAAACACCATTTATGTTCCGAGGGCCCTTAAGTTCAGCGCCTCCGATATGAAGCTATAAAATTCACTGAGTCCGATCTCATTATATGGCCATAGCACTGAATCCTGCACTTTCTTGCTGAGGTATCTATTCCTTATGTTTCTGTATAATGGGCACTCATACAGAATATGGTCCAAGTCCTCCATCGCATCCAAATTGCATAAGGGGCAGATCCCACTCGGGTCAATAGAATGAGCCCTTCCTTCCAGAAAAAAGTAAATGCGACGAGTGTTACATGTTCTGGCCTGGTGTAGCACACGCATCTTCTTTAGGGGGCGCTCTAAGGAACAGAATAGCTCCCTGCCCGAAATCCATATCCCTGTATCGGGGGACGTAGCTAGAGCTCCTCAGCCTCTCTCCGTCCTCCAAATAGTAGTGAAACTGAAGTTGTTCAGTCAGGCGCTTTATATTTTTTTTAATTATCACGGGGTCCTGGGATCTCCAGAGATCCTCGCAGTCCAAAAGTATGAAATAATTGTACAATTGAGAGACCCAGTTTGCCCTTCCTCCAGTTGACGAGCCACTAATTCTCAGGAGGCGTCTTTAAAATGTATATTCTCATTTTGCCATTGAAATCTTCTGAAGACCACTTTACTTCTGTACTCCATAGAAAAGATAGGAGAAATGGTTGCCATGGTAACAAAATATAAATATTTTCCCATACTTTAAATTTTACATCTTGAAAATCGAACGTACAGTACTGTCGGACACTAAATATATGTCGACACAAAAAAATCTGGTGAGACATGACCAGTCACACCAGATTTATCAATAAGGCAAACGATTCAAATTATGCTAGACACATTAATTAGAAATATTTTTAATAGGCCTATACGATGAATATCCTCTTTTAAAGTTGAGAAAAATAAAATAATAACCTTAGTAAAGACTAGTGGAAAATTACAAATAAAACACAGTTAAACCGAAAACAAATTATTTTACTAATAACAACTGTGAAAGCCTAAACTCCAAAATTAAATATAATAATCTTTTTGTCAAAATATGGATAGAGAGGAGATGCATTTTTTGAATCGTCAAATTCCCAACAGTTTGTTTTGAAGTAACATCCTAAGTCAATCTTGAAGACTTCTCTTGTCCAAATAAAACAAAGCAGTGTGTCGATTAGGCTATATACCGAAGATAATACGAGTAGTATATATTAGCTATTACGGCGTTCATCATTAGATAGTTAAGCTAAGCCTCGCTAAACTTAACGAAGAAACTATGATCAGATTCAACAACCTGAACTAATCTCTTAATAACTAAATCAAATTTCTTCGAAATGTAATAATATCCGATCCAGATATAATTTATAGTTTCAATCCAAATAAAATGAAATTTCAAAGTTTTGTGGGGGAATCAAGTTCGTGGGTGGCTGATTCCCTAATTTTTTACAATTTAAAAGATTGCGGATTATAAATATAATAATTATATATTTTTTATATTATACGGATTTATTATACTGTATATACGGATTATTCGTATCTAAAAAAAAAAATAAATAAATAAATAAAATACAACTTTTTTATTTCATTCGAAATTCACGCTCTCAAAAAAAAAAAAAAAAAAAAAAAAAATGATCAAAATTTGGTTTTAAGGGCTTTTTTACGGCATTTGAGGCCATTTAGATCCATCTCTATTTATTTCATTTGATTGGTAAGATGAAAATTTATTTGCGTATCATCATTCAAATTCATAAAAATAACTCTATAAAATTTTGACATTTCAGAAAGAGATAGAAAGATCAAATATGAGCTTAATTGAAATTAATGCTAATTTTGGTAATTGAAATCGATCAACAAACTTATCTCGGGTTCCATAACTCTCTCTCTCTCTCTCTCTCTCGAGGACAAAATAAATCTTTTAACAAACAACTCGAACAATATAAATATTATTCAAAATTAAACTATTAGGGCAAATAAATATTTTAATTAATTTCACTTAATAATCCCATTAAGATAATGAGCAAATACATTTTTTAATTTAATAAATTCACTTATAGAAAATTAATTAATTAGAAAACAGACAAGAGCAGCCAAGTGAAAAATAAAAAAACATATTTTTAACCGACGTTTCGAGCGCTTATCATACTCATCTTCAAGGCAAACAAAATTGTAAATAAATTAATTTATTTAAGAGAGTAGTTCTCACATTTGTTCATAATGCCCTTAGGATTTAGAACAAAACATTTGAAAAAGTTATTCTTTCTCGCATATACTTTCCCACTTTCCCCAATAATATATATAGGAAGAATAAAATGATAATATATATGTACCGTGAAATTTTTGCATTTCCATTGTTTTTTTAAAAATGAAGGGAAATTGGTGTGGGTTTTACGTGAAACATATTTATAAGTAAAAATATTTAATATATGTGAGGTATCACTAAGATATAAATGAAAAAAAAAAAAAAAATTTTGAATTTAAAACTTGATTTATTTCGGGCTATTAACCAATCCTCAGGAGTACAGGTATTTATAACCTAGTGAAAACTCAATATATTAAATAATTTTACTGTTTTAAAAATTATAATTTTAATTATTGGCTCTAATTTTGTTTAAAAAAATTTGAATGACATTTTTACTCAAAATAGAATCAAAAATAATAATCATTTTTAAAAAAATGTGAATTCGAAAGCATTTAATACAACTTTCAATTAAGTCTCAAAAAGCCGTTAGAAGACGGTTCACTACCGAGTTACTCTAGGCGGCAAGAGATGGCGTTAGTTTTTCCCATAGGGATACAAGGGTTTTATTCCATTTCATTTGAAAGATTCCAGCTAATTAATTAAGGGTAAAAAATTAATTATTTTTTAACACAATGATTACTAATTTAATTATCTATAAGTTATAGAGCGAATTTTTTTAAAAATATCTTTTATTTAATGCGATTAATCTAAAAAAAAATATTTTTTCGAAAATCAAAAAAAAGGGCTTCTATAACTTGTAGATATTTTAAATAGATTTAATTAAAAAAATTTGAGATCGATAGCTTCAAAATTGTGGCCGCTGGAATCTTCCAAAATTAGCACTCCGAGACGCGAACCTTAACCAAGGTAAAAGAAAGTTGTGTGCCGACCAGTCACACCAGATTTTTTTCAAATATTTTATTTCATTTGGCTGAAGGTGGTTTAATAAAATTTGACTAAAACGATTAGCCGTAAATAAAATAAGCAAACAAAGCCTTTTAATTTGGCTACTCCATTTTCTTTATCAGAGTCACTTTTCTAGTCTTTATCCATTCCAGACGATCTCTTTGTTTTATAAACAAATTTTAACAAATTAAAAGTGATTTTTTCTAGTTTACTAGAATCATTTTAAACTAGAATCATTTAAAAAAAAAACGCTACGAACTCCATTAAATCATTACATCACATTTAACATTTATATCTTAAATTTTTTCCTCCATAAAACAGATTGGACAACTCTTTTCTGTATAAATTTAAAATAAATTTTTTTTTCCTTTTTCTCTTTTTATTTTCAAAACGAATAATTTTTATCCGTTCTTTTTATGTCACTGTTCTTGAGCAGATTACGAAAAACACTTCCAATTCGTTGCCCCCCATCATTTCGTGTTATACATCTCCAAGTGTTGTCCTTTCACGATAAAAATCTTGATAAGTTTCTAAGAGCGAAAGAGATAATAATTTTATTGGCATTTTCATTTTATGTTAAAAAAAAAGAGGAAAAACGGGGAGAAAATTGTTTATTAGTAAAACTTTTAAAATATTTTTAAAAATTTGGAGTGACTAGTCGCAGAGCACACAACTTTCTCTTTTCTTCGGTAATTGAAAGTTGTGTTCTGTGCTTGTCATAGCAGATTTTTTGTGTCGACATATATTTAATTTCCGGCTGTATAGTAATTTTTTTTTTTTAACACTCACACTTTTTTCACACAGATACACACATACACACAGTCTTTTCGGCAACTCAGGCCATATAAGACTAAGCGAACCGCAGTTGTATTAATATATATTTAAGCCGTTTGGTATCCAAAATGAGTTAAATAAAATCATCGGACTGCCTGGGATCCGAACCCGCGACCCTTGGTATAAACCAGCACGCTCGCGACTACACCATAGCCCGAGGGCATAGTAAAATTTATAAACAGAAAAATATAATAATTAGACTATATTTTGTTACTAATGGCAATCATTTCTCCTATCTTTTCTATGAAATACAAGAGTAAAGAGTGCTTCAAGCAAAATGAGAATATAGATTTTAAAGAACATCTAAAAAATAAGTGGTTTATAAATTTTAATCAAATTGGATAAAGCGAATTTAAAAAAGTACATCAGTTAAGTACTAGTACTTTTTGGCCGATTTTGTGCAAAAGGTTACCACGTGCCAATGTGGTACTTAACTCAAATTCCAAATTTCTACCTTTAAGCTCTTTTTGTTCTTGGAGATTTAAGCCACACACAGGCAGATCATTTTGCGCGACCCACTTTTTTATACTCAGGGGACTTCAAAACGTGTATATCCATCAAAATTTCGAAATCGTAAGAGAAAGTAAAAATTAAGATTTAATTTGCCTTACTTTCCACTCCAGCGGACTTTCAACGTCTTGTCTTTATAAAAACTATTTGTTTATGATTATAAAACAATAGAGTGTGAAATAAAAGAATATTTAATATTCACCGTTGTTTTTATTTTGCCTTTAGTTGTTTCACTTCTTTAGACCACTTAAAAAAAATAGAATAAAATAATCAGCAAATTCAGATGAAGGAAAAAACAAGGTGTAATTAATTATTTAAGAAAGAACGGTAGAATAGTCCTTGGAAAAGACACATTAAGCACCCCATTATCTTGGCAACAATTTTTATTTTTCCAGTCTTATTTCCCCACCGGCACAGTAATTCTTTCCCCACTGACAGGAAAAGCACTCGCCATGAGAGAATTTTAATGGAAACCTTTGCTGTTAAAGTAAAACAAACAATTTCAGGTAGAGAAATAATATGGAATAAAATCTCCTTTTAAAATTTAAATTATTCCTTTTAATATAAAATTTTATTATTAATAGAGTTGGGATTAAATTTTTTTTTTTCCATTTGTTTCAGATCGTGATGTAAATCAAAAATCGCCGTCATGTTGTCGATTTTAGTGCGTCTTTTTGCGTCTGCTGTTTGCTGGGAACCCAGGCAGTTGAGATCTGCAAACGGTAAGATCGTTTTTATCATTGATGATTGTCATTGTAAATTAACTCCCGGTCTAATGAGTTTGAGAAGGATTTAATGAACGAAGCGAGGTTAAAACAATTACTTAAAACATACATCATCTTCATCCTAATAAAATTCATTAGTAGGAACATTATACGTATTCATTTCACCTACGACTTCAACATTAGTGAGCATTAAGTATAGGCATCCGGAAATTAACGGTCGGATTTCAAAGTAACAATGCCTGGAAATGGGTTGTAAGATGTAGTAATATAGATATCGCAAAATAGAAATGAAAATTATGCAAGATAATCTAAATAGAAATCGTTCAGTAAAATCATTTTAGATAAAAGATCAATGAAAATCAACCAAATGCATTAAATATTAATATTATTAGCTACCATTCTGACATCTCTCGGCAAATTTTTGAATTACTTGATTTTTTTGGGCATACTTTTATGACACACAACGCCCTCTTATCGGGAAAACATGCGTAACATCTTCGCTCCTATTCCGCCTTAAAATAAAAGACCACGTCCACTTTTAGTGATCTCAGATTTTGATTCGTATTGCTTTAAAGTTTAATAAATAAATATTTGTTTTTATTTGGTGTATTTTTTAAGCCTGGGGCACTGCGACTTATTCAGTTCTTTTGTGATCCTATCCTTTGTTTACAATCTCAGTCTTAATAAATGTTAAAAACTTGCCAAAGGATATTCGTAGTCGAAGAAAAAGGAAACCTTTAGAACCTTTGGAATATTGCCTTTCAACAACAATTGTTTCTAGGCATAATTAAAAACTTTTTATAAAAAAGAAACATTTTTGTTTGTTTTTTTTTCTTAAAGATATTTTATACAAACGATAATATAAAAAAATTATTTATTTATTTTTGTTTTATGAGTTCGAATTGACTAAATACGCCAGCTAGATAAAAACTAATCCAATAATTCAAGCGAGTATCAGGTTCTTGAGGAAATTTATTACTTAAAAAGCCATCGGAGCTGACCTGTTGCCAGAATGAATAGCCTCAAGTGAGCTGTTTAACGTTGGACGCGAGGCAATTAATATGAGAGCCGATGTGGCTACAAAATTATTGGTCCATCAATCGCATGCCACTGATCTCCAGGGAGGGCTTTGAAAAATTACAAAC
>JAKCPI010002784.1:0-24271 GCA_023213315.1 Euborellia annulipes
AAAGTTATGTTTTTTAAATGGAACGCCCTATATATTATTGCATATTTGGATTCTACGGCCAATTTTAGTGTGACTTTATGTCATGCAATGTATTCCAAACCAAACCGTTTAGCCATAAATCAGGCTTAAGTGAAAAAACTGCTGTCTGGAAAAAATTGAATATCTAGCGAACCATAAAACTTAGGGAACTGTTCTTTTGGCGAGGTTACTAACCATGAAATGTACTAATGAAGGCCAGATGGGGAACCCGGAACTATTCTTATGTTGGGAAATATGGCCATGCCAATTTGGAAAATTTTAATCATGGATAACTTCATTTTTTCAAATGGAACATGCTATTTTTTATGCCATGGGACGTGAAATTCACTTATCTTTCAGCTGATATAAGGTTGTCTATATCTATCTTTGACGGTTTTCTTTTTATTCCCAAGTATCTGATAACGAGAAAAAAATATTTATTATAGACAAAATAATTGAAAAAAAAATCCAAACGCAAACAAAATTGTAATAAATGGAAAAAAATATGCTAAATATTCGAAAATGTCTTTTAATTTCCTTTAAAATCATTTATTGAACTTCTCGAAAAGAAATTAGGGTTATGTTCAGGTTAGGAGGTGCGCCATCTTGGTGACAAATCATGGCCCGAATTTGAGCAAGCAGGACTATTTGAGAAGTTCAAATAAATGATTTTCCCAAGAAAATTTAAAGATATTTCGAATATTTAGCATAATTTGTCCATTTATTACAATTTTTGTTGCGTCTGAATTTTTTCAAATTTATAATAAATATTTTTTTTTCGTTATCGAATATTTTTTGGGTCAAGAAAACTACCAAGATAAAATAGACTGGCCTTATATCTGAAGTGAATTGAATTTCACGTCCCATGGCATAAAAAAAAGTAGCATGTTCCATTTGAAAAAATGAGTTATCCATGATAAAATTTTCCAAATTGATATGGCCTATCTCCCAACTTTATAGAACCGGGTTACCCATCTGGCCCGTCTTTCATGATGGTTAGTGCCTCACAAAGAACCCAGTCCTAAGTTTTATGGTTCGCGATATATTCAATTTTTCAGACAACAGTTTTCTAAAGCCGAATTTGCGGCTTGGTTTTTGGTTTAGATACATGCATGACATAAAGTCATACTAAAAAGCGGCCGTAAAAATCCAAATATGCAATAATACAGGGCGTTCCATTTAAAAAGAAACATAACTTTGATATGGACTACCTATATGGCTCAACAAATGTTTTCCCCTCCATATATAGAATGAATTCTCATGTATTTTTACTTTCACTTACCTATGTATATGTCGTAGACAGATCGTGAAATTAGACAGTTCATGAACTGTCTAGACATTTCATGAACTGCAGCCAGATCGTGTAATGGTCAAACAGTTACATGATCTGGCTAAAAATTTTAGACAGTTCATGAAATGCAATTGGGCCTTAGACAGATCGTGTAATGCTCGAGAATTACATGAAATGTCTAAATTTTTTAGGCAGTTCATGAACTGCCTAACAGCAGTTTTGCCGATCGTCTACTTTTGTAATTTAATGCAATAAATCTAAAAAAAAATTTTATTTTTTCGAAAATCAAAAAAAGGGCTTCTATAAGTTATAGACATTTTAAATAGCTTTAATTAAAAAAAAATTGAGGTAGATAGCTTCAAATTTGTGGCCGCTGGAATCTCCCAAAATTAGAATCCCGAGACGCGCACCTTAACTCAAGATTTACAAAGTGAGGGAGATTTGGAAAATTTAGTAATAGATAATAATAATAATATTGAAAAAAATTGACTTTTTTCGAGATCTTTATTTGCTTTACAAACAGTACACGATCGGCAAAACTGCTGTTAGGCAGTTCATGAACTGCCTAAAAAATTTAGACATTTCATGTAATTCTCGAGCATTACACGATCTGTCTAAGGCCCAATTGCATTTCATGAACTGTCTAAAATTTTTTAGCCAGATCATGTAACTGTTTGACCATTACACGATCTGGCTGCAGTTCATGAAATGTCTAGACAGTTCATGAACTGTCTAATTTCACGATCTGTCTACGACATATATATGTAATATAGATATATAGAGAAAGTATTGGATTCATGTCAAAAATTCGGTGTCGACATTTTGATGGATATACAGGTTTTGAGGCCCCTGAATCCAAATTCTGTGTGTCTGTGAAAAAAATATCTCAAGAACGAAATGAGCTAGGAGGTTAAAATTTTAGATTTATTGGTTGTAGATGGCCGTAAGGATGATCAATTTTATTATAAGGACATCGGGCAAAAATAAATACTTTTGCGTATTATCCTTTTATTTGTAAATATTTCGATTCCAGTGATATATTGTAGATTCATCCTCAGTACAATCAACAGATGTTTTGCAAATTGTTAATTCCTCCCATCCAATATGACAAAGTAGCTGAGCATTTCCATGAATGCAACTTTCATATGAAATCTGTTGATTGTACTGAGGATAATTCTATATCACTGGAATCGAAATATTTACAAATAAACGAATAATACGCAAAAGTGTCCTGTCCAATGTTAGAATATTTTCAAGGCGCCCCTGTTGGGGCCCACTGCTAATGCTTAATTGCAATTATTTAATTGCCAATATTTAATTTATAAATGGTACTAACTAATGATAAAGAAAGTGACCCATACTCAAAAGTCGACAACTTAATAATATAAATTATTTTATATCTTTATTTTTACTTTTTACTTTCTCTTAGGTATACGTATATAGAAAATAAATTAATATTCAAACTTTCCTTTTATATAGACAAAGATTCTATCAGCCTTGGAAAGATTTTGCCTAATTACAAGGCGTCCTTGATTAGGAGCGCCTCTCGTGTCGTTAGGGGAAACTACTAACTTTACAAGATCAGCTATGTTCTGTTTCAATTAAAAATACGTTTTTTATTATATTAATTATTTTTTTCCACGTATCCCTTTGCTAGAATTACATAGGCCCCCCATCTTTTTGTTTTAATTATATTTTGTTGTAAATCTTAATCATTTGATTAATAATGCTGGTCATATAACATGGTCGCTTCCAAGCGTTCTAATTGTAAGGGCCGTATGTGGTGAAATCCACTGAAGATGGAGTGCCGATAGGTCTCCGAAATATTTGGAATTATTGCCTTGCTAACTAATTAAAAATTGCTGAAAATATTGCGTTTTTTTCTCAAATAAACCAACTTCAGCAACACCATATAAGGAGAAATAGCTGTTATTATTTCATCAATATTGAACTTATATATAAATAATTTCTGGTCACTTACTGACTATTCTTGTCGAAAATATCAAAATCAAACAATAGGTCATTTGTTTCTTTTTTGTTTGTTTTTCTCCCCCTTCTGTTTTGAAGTAAATCTTGTTTGAGATAAGACTTAACGATCTTGTCGGCATCATCTATTCGTCAATTTTTTTTTTTTTTTCTTTGGAAGATTTTTTTTCTTTCCTTTTGGGCATTCGAGTGGTTAATAGGTCAAACGGTCAGTGAACTTTTAGAATTGTCTGTATTGAATCAATCATCTTTGACAAAAAAAAAAAACGGAGTTGATCTTATATGGATGGCCAGCGGTCAATCTTCTTTTTAACCTGAACTGTTATATAAAAGAACAACAAATCCGTCAAGAATCGCATATTTTGGTTGGTTTTCATATTTATTATTAAAGTTGCCAATCAATATGTAAGAAAAGATTTTTCAAATAAATTTTTTATAAGTATTTGTGGGAAGATGTTAAAAATAACATTTTGAACTAATTTTAATATCAAAAATGTTTTTTTTTTTTTATTATTTCTCCCACTATAATTTGAAATACGCAGTCTATAGCAAAAAAATTAATCACAAGATCTTTGTTGTAAACAGATATTTAATACGAGAATGAATAAACAAAAGTCTATTAATTTTTTAATAAAAAAAAGAAATTTTTAGATGGTAGTTTCATACATCTCTAGCTATTTTTTTGATGAAATTGTCAGTTCATAGAACTTATATTAAAATTCTGGTGCGACCTTTAGTTATCAATAGAGACCGGATTCCTATGCAATTGCATATTCTATTTGCTAATAGGTACGTCACTGAAAACCAATTTTTTATCCGAATCATGCCCCCTTGGAGCTAGGGTTCAAATTCTATATTGCATATTTTTACTTTCTCTTAGCCTATATATGAAATATATAGGAGAGAAAGTATTGCGATCATGTCAAAAATTCGATGTCGAGATTTTGATGGATATACATGTTTTGAGGTCCCCTGAGTCCAAAAAGTGGGTCCCGCAAATTGGTCTGTGTGTGTGTGTGTGTGTGTGTGTGTGTATGTATGTGTGTGTGTGTGTGTGTGTGTGTGTGTCTGTATGTGTGGACAGATTTTTAGCATGAAGGAATTGAGCTACCGGATTGAAATTTTATATTTAACTTAGGTACCTTCCCACACGCTCAAAATAAGCTTTTGAACAAAATCGGCCAAAAAGTACTAGTACTTTACTGATGTACTTTTTCAGTTTTTTTCGATTTTCTCAAAATTCCCTCCAAGGATTTTTTTTAAAATTCAAAAATCAATTATTTTTTAGATGCTCTTTAAAATGTATATTCTCATTTTGCCGTTGAAATCTTCTGAAGACCACTTTACTCTTGTTCTTCATAGGAAAGATAGAAATGGTTGCCATGGTAACGGAATTTAAATCTTTTTCTTTTTATTAGATTAAAAATCAATTATTATTTAAATTCCCATTTATTTTTTTTTAATTTATTTGTGTCTTTAATTGTTTCAAAGAAAACATATATGTCTCTCTCTCACTTGCAAACATTATCGCCTGTCTCTACTCTTTTTAAATTCCCTTTCCACCTTATCTTCGCATAGAAACAATGTTAATTTCCTATAGGGATTTGTATGTTAATTTCGATTCAAAAGGGGGTCCCCTTTGGAACTTTTTACGCATTTAAAATTTTTTTTTTCCAATTCTTATGAAATTTTGTATTTATTTACGATTCTATATTGTGTATAAAATGTCCAAATATGAGATTAAAATTTTGAAAAATAACCATAGTTTATTTCAAGCAGTCAACATTTAAAATGCAAGTTTGAAACTAAGGTGCTATCGGAAACTAAATATATCTCGACACAAAAAATCTGGTGTGACCAGCACAGTGCGCAACTTTCTCTTACCGAAGGGTAAGAGAAAGTTGTGTGCTGTGCGCCAGTCACACCAGATTTTTGCATATTTGGTCAATATTGCATAAAGTTGCATATTTAAGACTTTTTGGATATTTTAAATTTTTTTTCAGTAAAAGTTTCATTTTTATTTCAATTTTTTAATTTTTTTTTCTAAAAACAAAAAAAAAAAAAAAATTTAAATCCTTTATTACATTGTAAAAAATAAATAACTATATATTTTTTATTCTTTATATCCTCTTTTAAGAAATAAATTTAGTTTTGCTAGAATTTTCGTTGGATGAATATCAAGTCAGTTGTGTTCAAGGACGGATACAAGGGGGGGGGAGGGTAAAGGGGGTAATTGCCCCCCCCACCCCGAGACTTAAAAAAATACTTTTTTTCGAAAAAAAAAAAAAAAAAAAAATTATTTTTAATGTAAAATTCTAAAAATTAATACTTAAAAATTTGATTTGTATTTATATTCTGGCAAACAAGTACAGAAATGCGCCTTTAAATTACCGAAATTAAGGAAAAATAGTGTGCTGTGCGACGAGTCACACCAGATTACCCCCCCCCCCCCCGAGAAACACCTCTGGATTCGCCCTTAGTCGTGTTCCATAGTTCGAAGTCAAATTAATTAAAGAAAAAAATGCCAAAACAGGGGTCCTCGTTTGATTCAAAAATTTCGCAATGGATTGCTCTCTTTTTTTTTTATTATTATTTCCTTCCAAAAATAAAACACTATTAGTTTTACATCAGTAGAAATCATGATTTACCTTTAATTTGAAGCCATTTACTTAATATTTTTGCCATAAATATATTGCATATTTTGCTGCATATTTTAATACTTTTACTGCATATTATATGGCATATTTAGCGGTTTTTGCTGCATAAAAATCCGGGCTCTAGTTATCAATATTGACATTCTGACCATCCCTATTCTTTCGATGTTGAAAATAAATTATAATAAATAAACATTTTTGATCAAAACTTCTAGTTACTATCACTAAGAAACCATTTTCTTTAATTTTTAAAATACCGGTACTCAAGGGCGGATCCAGAAGTGTTTCTCGGGGGGGGGGGGGGGACAGCACACTATTTTTTTCTTAATTTCGGTAATTTAAAGGCGTATTCTGTACTTGTTTGCCAGAATATAAATACAAATCAAATTTTTAAGTATTAATTTATAAATAAGTATTAAGTTTTACATTAAAAATACATTTAAAAAAAAAAAGTATTTTTTTCAAATCTGCGGGGGGGGGGTAATTATCCCCTTTACCCCCCCCCCCCTGTATCCGCCCTTGCCGGTACTTCAATTTCTTTATTTTATTCAAATATTTTTACTTTCTCCTAATATAGCCTATAGAAAAAAAAGTATTGGATTCAATTAAAAAATCGATGTCGAGATTTTGATGGAAATACATGTTTTGAGGTTCCCTGAGTTCAAAAAGTGGTTTTTGTAACATGATTTAAGCGGTTGAAATTTTATATTTAAGTTAGGCTACTCTCTGGCACGTAACACGAAGCTTTTGAACAAAATAGGTCAAAAATTACTAGTACTTTACTGTTGTACTTTTTCAGTTTTTCCGATTTTCTCAAATTTCACTCTTACAATTTTGATTAAAATTCATAAATCTATCATTTTTTAGATGCTCTTTAAAATGTTTACTGTCATTTTGTCACCAAAATTGTTTGAAGCACACTTTACTCTTGTATTTTTTAGGAAAGATAGGATAAATAGTAAACAAATCATGTCTGGTGTGACGGGACAGCACACAACTTCTTCTAGTTCAGAAGAATACAACTTTCAATTATCGAAGCTAAGAGAGAGTAAAATTTAATTAATTTTTCTAACCAAAATTAAATATTTACTGGATAAGCAAGTTAATAATTGATTGTCTTTGGGGCTCTATCCAAATCAGATTCGTATCCCGTTTGAGAAAGAGAGCAGTGATGAGTAGTGAGGGGGGGGGGGGAGGCCTGCTAGCGGCGACGGCGGCGCTGGCCGTCGCCGGACCTAGTTTCAACGCGCATGCGCATCAGTCTCGAGTGTGCCGTGTGCATTCATTGTTGGCTGTCTAAAATATTGTGTTTGAACAAATTCATTTATGAATATTTCACTTCTGCAAGACTTCTCTAATCAGTCTCACATAGGGTAAATATATAATTTCTTATTAATTTCAATCTAAAAATATAAATAATTACAAGTAATTAATAATATTTGAACTAATGAAATGGCAAAGAGGTTAAGTTAACATTTTGAACTTCTGAATATCTATCTATAAGATTTCATTTTTTTTTTTGACAATTATTTTATTATCTTTGTATTTATTCACTGATTTGAATATTTAACCTCCGAACGACACATTACTAGCTGCGCCACCCGCCTCCTGTGGACTTCTATTCTTGCCATAGAGGCTTCGTCCCCTAGTAGTTTCTGATCAATGCATTATAGACTGGCAGACTTTGCCTTTTATATAAATTATTATAAATTTAAATCAAAATCCTTTTTTATCTCTTTAAATTAAGATTCATTTCCCTAAGGTCACACCAAATTTTTAATTTTATTACATTTATTTATATTCAACCTGTCCAACGAATATGCTTATAATTCATCTGGTATCCAGATGACTTGAATAAAATTATCGAACTCCCTGGGGTCCGAACCCGCGACGTTTGGTATAGGAGGTAGGCACGCTACCTACTACACCAAGCCCGGGGCTAGGCCCATTTAGATTATAACATTAGTTATTTAATAAGTTTAATTTTATATTTTATTTGCTTTAAAGTTTATTGTTCATTTAAATTCCCTTTTCAACAAATATTATTTGACAAGAAAATCGAGTGAGTTGCGCTTAACTGAATAGAGTTGTATGATGATTTGGTTGAGTCTGGATCGATGTCTTCGGCGGCTATGTTGGGGTTCGACTTGCCGAAGGCAGCTTCCTTGTAGACCGAAATGTCGATTCTTATAGGAAGTCAGAACTCGGTGTAGGAAGTCAACTCGCAAATCATTTGATTGTTGATTTGATTGTTGTATTTCTTCTTTCTTCTGTTATTTTTTTTAATTATTCATTTTGGAGCTGCTGAGTTTTCATTGCCTCTTCCTTATATAGTTAAATACTCTCCTCGTCTGACCTAAACCTCTTTGTTCGTCCTTCTGATTTATCTTCTAACAGCAACCAATTTTTAATATCTCTGGACTCTTGACTTGTTACTTATTTAAATACTCATACCACTCGAAATTTAATGCCAAATAGCAAATTTTGAATGTCTTAAATTCTAAATCACTTCACTTTTTAGGAAATTGTTTACCTTTTGATTTTCTTGCCAATTGAGTATAAAAAATATTATTTTCTGCTTATCAGATTACTTTTATCATTTTCTCTTTAAATAATTTATTTTAAATATTTCTTGGAATTTATTGATTAAGTGATTTTTTTCCTATGGACCATAACTCAATATTCTTAAATTAAGGTTTATCATTAAATATGAAAAGTAAGTCTTCTTGTTGCATTTTGATAATAAAATAATCGTATTTGTTCGAAATTCAATAAGTGAAGAGTCGTAAAAATCTTTAAGAATCCTTCTGTTTTTCTCACAACTCTAAAATATGTGGTTAATGTTACACACTGACCCGCTATCACACTCACAAAACGGTGACTCCGTTACATCATTCAATGAAGATGTGTTGGAAAATGCCCAATCCTGAAACGAGTGATAATCGAGGCTAACCCACCCTTGAAAAGGTATATGTGCTCAAACCAGTCTTCGATTGAATCTTAAAGAGATGCAACTCCTTGACTGTGCTTGAGTCTTTAGAGCACTCTCCCCAAATAAATTAAAAGTAATATTATAACTTCGAAAGAAAGAAATTTTGCAAAATTTTTTTTAAATAGCCTATAACATAGGTTATTTGTTTGATTTTTTCAAAGACTCTTTATTTCAATCCACAACTAATAAGGATTAATAAGGCTTTTTTATAATCAATTTCACTAAATTTTTACTTTTTACTTTCTCTTACCCTATATATAGAGAGAGAAAGTAATCATGTCAAAAATTCGTTGTCGAGATTTTGAAGGTTATACATGTTTTGAGGTCCCCTGAGCCCAAAAAAATGGGTCCCGTTTGATCAGCTTTCTTGATGTATCTATCATCCACCCCAAACTCTTCCAAAATATTCATTAAATCTTCATTTTATTATTTACTATTTTTTTTTTAAATCATTTATACATTCTTAGTCAGTTGCTTTTGAAATGGAACATGAGTAAATTTTGTTTGATTTTTTTTTTCCAGAATTAAGATAAAAATTTTTATTATTAATAGGAGAATTTTTAATTATAGACCACATTTTTTTATTAAATATTTATTAAAAAAATATATAAATACTGTACAGTAGTAGTATACTTGTACAGTATTTATATATTTTTAATAAATATTTAATATAAAAATGTGGTCTATAATTAAAAATTCTCCTAATAATAATATTTCAAACCACAAAAGCTTTAATAAACAAACATTTTTGTTCTCTAACATGTCAACTTATGACGTATTGAGAAAATCCAATGATTTTAAAGTAAATTTATTAATTTAATATACTCTCACTCTTTATTAATATCTCCTTGTTCTGAAAACTCAGGAAATCCTAGAGAGATTTGTTTTTATCTGTCAAGATTATCAGCTCCTTATTATTAAAAGTTATCACAAACTTTTGTTATAGATTAAATGTATCTTTCAAATTTATCCTCTAAATGCTAATGAAATGTAATCATTTCTTTGGATTGATTTATAATACTTATTTACTATATTATTACCTCTAAGTCTCTACCTGGTTAATATTAAGGGAGATTATTTCTCCTCTTTTCTTGTATAAATTACTTGAGTCGCTTACATTTAATACAATTATCGTGTTAACACAGGCGCTTCTATATCATAAATTAATTTCCCATGTTACTAAACTTTGGCTCCTATTAGAGAGAAAAGGAAATATTATAGATAATATAAAATTTCTCCAGATTAAAGCAATGTACTACCTACATGTTTGTGAATTCATATTAATCTTGATTTTATTTGGACGCCATTTTTATTTATCGTTCTTGTTCTAAAATCAATATTAGTTTTTCGAGAAAACAAAATCTTGTTTTTTAAGTTTTCCTATAATTTAAAAAGAAGAAAAAATTTTATTGTTTGGAATTAATATGAAAGAAAATTATTACACAGAAGAACAGTGTTCTGGGTATTTGGGTAGCGCTGATTCCAAAAATGCCATCAGTTTTGCCCCTCAACTCTAGTTTTAAAGCTATAGAAAAAATTACATTTTAATAGAAAATGTGCCTTAAAGAGGTTCTAATTTTGAATTACCTAGCTTTTTTTTTAAGGCGTTACCCTTTCAAAATATGCAGATAGATGAATTACATATAAATATAAAGTTTCAGTCCAATCAGAGATGATTTAGTGGTGCAAAACACTGCTACAAGCTTAGAAAAAAATCGAATTTTTTTAGTTTTATTTAACTTTCCATCCCTAAATGCAAAAACCAAACATTTACGATATTCTATAGTTCTTTAGCTTTCCAAAAATTATTCATTCGTGAATATATGTTAATAATTAACGAAATTATAAACAAAAGAGTTATCAAAGTCTTGTAAAATACTCTCTCTCTCTCTATATATATTTCATATATGGGCCGTTTATTTTGAAATTGTTGTAAGTATATTAAAAAAAAAAAATTAGATATCACATAATTTATGCTTAAATTAATGTAATAACTAGCTGGTGATAAATTTCTAAAAAAATTCCATGTTTTGTTCAATTGAAAATTGGTCGGTAAATAGATTTTTTTACTTTCTCTTACCTATGTATATATGTAATATATATATAGAGAGAAAGTATTGGATTCATGTCAAAAATTCGATGTCGAGATTTTGATGGATCTTCACGTTTTGAGGTCCCCTGAATCCAAAAAAGTGGTTTTCGCGACATGGTCTGTCTGTGGGTGTGTGGGTGTGTGGGTGGGTGGGTGGGTGTGTGTTCAATTTTAAGGATTAAGGAATTGAGCTACGAGGTTGAAATTTTATATTTAAGTTAAACACCCCCCGGGACCGGAAAAATAAGCTTTTAATCAAAATCGGCCAAAGAGTACTAGTACTTTACTGATGTATTTTTCAGTTTTTTTCGATTTTATCAAAATTTGCTCCAACGATTTTTTTTTAAAATTCAAAAATCAATTAATTTTTAGATTTTCTTTAAAATGTATATTCTCATTTTGCAATTGAAATCTTCTGAAGACGACTTTACTCTTGTATTTCATAGGGAAGATAGGAGAAATGGTTGCCATGGTAACATAATATAAATATTTTCCCATACTTATAAATTTTACATCTGAATTCAAATGTTCCGTACTGTCGGGAACTAAATATATGTCGACACAAAAATCTGGTGTGACAAGCACAGAACACAACTTTCGATTACCGAAGGTAAGAGAAAGTTGTGTGCTGTGCGCCAGTCACACCAGATTTTACATCTTGAATTCAATTGTACCCTACTGCCGGAAACTAAATACATGTCGACACAAAAATCTGGTGTGAAAGCACAGTACCCAACTTTCGATTACCGAAGGTAAGAGAAAGTTGTGTGTTGTGCGCCAGGCACACCAGATTTTTTAATAAACAGGTATGCTAATCTTTCATTTTCTTGGAACAATAGAAAATGGACTTGAACCTCTTTCAAAACAAACGGTCCATATAGGGTAAGAGAAGGTAAAACACTTTGGCTGCCTATCTTTTAGGCGCTTTGTTCTCTCTGCAAGCTCACTTATAAGTTATAAGAGTAGTTATAACTATTTCATTTTTCACGAATGAATATCTTTTTTGAAAAGCTAAAGAATTAATTATATTGATAGAATATCTTAAAAATGTGTTTTTTTTTTGCGTTCAGGGATGGAAAAAATAGTATTAAGAATGTCCAAAGTTAAAAAAAAAAAAATGGGATTGACTTCCCCGAGACATTCTCGTATATTCTTTTGGAATTGCGTCTGGGTGTGTTTGTAAACACGATTGCTTAAACACCAAAGCAGCTAGATCGATGAAATTTGGTATATGCTCCTTACACTAAAATTGTAGATTTCTATCAACTGTTGGGGTAAATACGTCACTTGGAAGTAGTACTTTACTTAAGAAGTTTTTTCAAAAATTTTGCAATTATTCAATTATTTTGTTAATTATGATAAAATACTCTATCTTTAAAAGCTTTTATTCTTTGACATTTTTACGAAAACTGATGTCATTTTTGAGATAATCAAAGCGACAGAAATAGAGAATTTGCGTTCAATTTTGATAAAAAATCAAAACAAAATCATACAGGTGTCATTAAAAAAGGGTAAATTTAAACAAATTCATTTGTTATTACAAATTCATCTGCTTTATATTTACCTGTTAGATGACAGATTCTTACCGCGCCTTCTCACTCGGCCTAGAATAATTCTATTTTTTTTTCTAACAAATCAATTTAAGGAAGCAATTTTTCTAAACTTAGAAATAAAAATGACGAAATCGATTACCAAGTTTTTTTTTTTTTTTTTGTCTATTGAATATTTCACTTATTTTCTGCGAACTATTTGTTTGTGACCCAGATTACAAGAGAAAATCTTAGCTAACTTCATTAGATCTATAAAATTTTCAAACTCTCATTGCATTATTCCTTAAGTTTTGTTTTCCTTTTTTTTATCTCGCATACTGAATTTTTAACATTTTTATCACCAAACATTCATTCTAATTTCTTAGAGAAATTTTCTTTTGAAAGTTTAATGGATATCATTTCAAGGAAAGGAAGACCTTTTTATGTATTTATTTATTTTTTAGGCGTGGAGATGAAATTTAAAAAAGTAAAAAGGTTAAATGAGTAGAGTGGGAGTGAAAATATGAAAAAAAAAATTTATTCTCGCGAAAAATACTATTAAGAAAAGATTAAAACCTATTATTTTGATGTAACTTCGCGTAATATAATGAATCTTAGGATCGGAATAGTTTAATTATCTAAAACAGTTGTGTATTTTCCTTTCTTTATTTATTTAAAAAACTTTGGCATAAGACCACCAGCCATTTTTCCCACCGATACTGTGCCTACTGTATAATACAATAAATAAAAAAAATTTAAATTTTTCTTCTGATGATGATTTTATTTTTATTAGAACTTAATCTTACAAACTTCTCTAGGAATCAAACTACCTCTATTCTTTAATAAATAAGAAATTATATATAATATATAAGATATTATATACGTCGCGTATATAAGCCGCGAAAGAAATTCATACAATTCAATATTTATTAATTCAAATAACCGACAAAAGTTAGGGTGTGCCGCCGGGAGGTACTACAGTAGTACTTTTCTGATGCACTTTTTCAGTTTTTTCCGTTTTTCTCAAAATTAGCAGAAAATTCGCTCAAAATTCACAGAACACAACGTAAGAGAAGGTTGTGTGCTGTGCAACCAGTCACACCAGATTATTTTTTTAGAACTAAAAACAAAAATACTTTCTATATATTTACTAACATATATAGAGATAAGAGAAAGTAAAAACAAATCTGCAATCTGTAATCAATTTTATTAGGCGACTTGGATATCGAATTTGAGATTTTTTGACTCAACATTTCTAGTATAGGCCTGCATCAATTAGTCCTTTGGGTCTCGAATCTCATTCAAACATTTCAGAGCTGTCAAACCAATAAATTAGCTTGTATAAATTCTACTATTTTTGTTGCCCGGTACTGGAGGCCAATATTTGGATTTTTCTTTATCTTAAAATTTTATAAATCAAGATGATTATTTCTAAATATGTCGATATTTATTCGGAACAAGAATTCCTTCAACCCTATCAGCGGTTATTAGACTTGTAAACTAAGGGTTTTTTATTTTATTCTAAATAAAACTTAAAGCGTCGATACTGTTTGAGTCTCCGCTATTTCCGTTGAAAAGCCAACATCGATCGCAATACTTTCTCTATAGGTATATATAATTCAATACCTATAGGCAAGTCAGTAACTTTCAAATGTTTTCGGAGGGGGGGGTGGAGGAGTTAGGACGATCCCGGCGATTCCCTTCCCCCAAACAATGAAGTAGCTAAATAAAATATTTTTATAATGAAAATTTTAAAAGTATATTTCTCTTTTATTATTATTATTTTTTTTTTTAGAGTGGTTTGAACTTCCCTATGCCCTCCCTCCTCCATGTCAGAACTTCTAAAGTTTTCCAAAGTATTTATTCATCTTTTTAAATTAATTCTCTTGTTACAAACATTACTACTACACTAAGCAGGATTAGACTCTAACAATAGGATGGATCGACCTTAAAAAGCAGCAGCGCCCTTAAGAGCAAAATCCAAGCTACGTCTCTAATGTTGCCTAATGAATATTTAAAGCCGGCGGCAGACTCGAGAAGACTTATAAATCAAATTAAGCGAAAACAGAAAACCCTCCTTTCTCTCTCTCTCTCTCTCATCTTCTAGTATTATATTAACCACGCACACACATACACATGGATGAATATCTAAGTAAAAAAAAATCCCATAGAGAATGATTATCTTTCTCAATGAACGCATTTGGAATTATAATTGAGTAATTTTTGGGTTGTTATTTTCGATAAGGACTCATAAAAACTGACTCTTACTCTCTCTATATATGCTAATGAATTTATTTGTCCCAAAAAAAAAAAAAAAAAAAAAAAATTAGATCAATCATAATTAAGATTTAAATTTGCTTCTCTATAAAATTATATTAAATAAACTGTGTTCCAGTTATTGATTACCTATTACCTATTTAATTAGACGTTTTTTAACCATCATCATGAAATTTTAATTTCACTCCCGTTCTGAAAGAATTAATTCATTCCGTCTGCTCGTATATTTCCAAATTGACTTAATAAATTTTAATTAAATTTGGCTGATAGAAGCTGTTTTTTTTTTACTTTTTATAATAAATAAAATTCATCAATCCTTCCATTTACACGAGTAATTGGTTTTTCGAAAAGGGCAGCATGTTATGATGGTTAGAGTAAATGAAAAAAAAAGTAAAACTTAAATTAAATTATAGTATATTTTTGAAATATTTTTATGGCTTCATTTGTAAGGTCGGTCCACGTAGCTATAATCATTTTTTATTGTAGTTCGATCTTGTATTTAATTTATCTACTTATAGGATTTTATGGACCAAATCAAAAAAATAGTGTGAGGCAGGGGCGTATTTAAGGGGGGGGGGCCGAAGGGGCCCGGGCCCCCCCGAAATTTCCCAAACACATATACATATATAGGAATATACAGACATCAGCGCAACAAATTTTTCCGCAGGATGGACAGCTTTGTTGGTTCCGCAATAGAAAAAATGTTCCTCAAAAAATTTCGTGTGAAAAAAGTAGTTTCTTAAAAAAAAAATTTTCCTTAGAAAAATTTTTTGAGTTCGGGCCCCCCCCCCTCCCCCCCCCCCCCCCCCGAAAAAAATTTCTATATACGCCCCTGGTGTGAGGGACTGCTCGGATAACAACTTTGTCTTACCTTCGCAACTAAGATTTGGCTTTGGGGGCTTTTCTGTTTGGTATTAAACAGAAATATTATTTAAAACAAATGCAGATATTTTTTAAAATGGAGTTTTGTAAGCTAAAAAATATAAAATAATATATTGAAACATAATTACTTAGTGTTTTTAATTAATTTTAGAGAATTATAATGTTTCAACAGAACTAGAACGGTTACCACTTTAGTACTGATTACCGCTAATATATAATATTAAAACCCAAGAGGTAGGCCTAAAATTTATAATCCGAGAAAAATATTTATACGCTTATTTAATTATTATGGCAACCATTTTTAATTTTGAGAAATGATTGTATTTGTTTTAAATATTATTAGCAATAAAACTCCTGAAGGATTTTGCTTAATGCCAAAAGGAGGGAGAGTCCCTTAAAAAATAATCAAAGCTTCTTCCAGAAGCAAATAATACTGGTTGAGCCACTGACCCAATATAATTAAATAATTTCAAACCTGAACAACTGACCCCTGAAATGTGATTACATCTACCCTGTTTCCAGGAAAAGGGCTTATTATATCTTATAATGTAAGTAGGGGTGTAATCAACGTGGTGATGGGTTGGGCATCCTCTTCGACCTTGCTCTGTTGTCTTGGCAAAATTAAACGTTGTATGAGCTTTTTTCTAAAAAAAAAAAAAAATTATAAAAATCTACAAAAATTTCTTGGGATTTTTTTCTTTATTTTGAATTTATAAATTTACTCAATAGGTTTCTATTTTTACTTTCTCTTACCTATGTATATATGTATATTATATATATAGAGAGAAAGTATTAGATTCATGTCAAAAAATTTTTTTTGCGACATGGTCTGTCTGTCTCTGTGTGTGTGTGTTCAATTTTAAGCATGAAGCAATTGAGCTACGAGATTGAAATTTTATATTTAAGTTTTGTACCTCCTGGACCGTGAAAATAATCTTTTAAACAAAATCGGCCAAAGAGTACTTTACTGTTGTACTTTTTCGGTTTTCTCAAAATTCGCTCCAACGATTTTGATTAAAATTCAAAAATCGATTATTTTTTAGATGATCTTTAAAATATATATTCTCATTTTGCCATTGAAATATTCTGAAGACCTCTTTACTCTTGTATTTAATAGGAAGGATAGGAGAAATGATTTCTATGGTAACAAAATATAAATATTTTTCTGTTTATAAATTTTACATCTTGAATTCAAATGTACCCTACTGTCGGAAACTAAATATAAGTTATATGTATGTACCATCTATTGCAATAGTATTGAGAATAAAGCCCGGAAGTTAGGCAGCCCAAATGGCAGCTGGTCTGTATAAGAAATATTTTTTTCAAAGCAGACAATAGGGCCATCGTCCTTTATTACCATAAAAATTTATCTTTTTAATATATTAGTGAACGTGTACCATTTGGGCTGCCTAACTGCCGGGCTTTATTCTCAATACTATTGCAATAGATGGTATATTAACATATACCATTTGGTATCCAAATGCCTTAAATAAAATCTTCGGACTGCCTGGGGTCCGAACCCGCGACTTTCGGTATAGATTGTAGACATGCTACCAACTACTCTAAGCCCCGTGGGCATTTTTCTGTTTATAAATTTTACATCTTGAATTCTATGCCTGGACCCCCAATAGATATATTCATTAACAACGATTATCGTAAGTCTTATCTGGCCTAAGTTGCCGAAAAGACTGTGTCCATGTGTGTGAGAGTGAGTGTGAATGGGAAAAAAGTGTGAGTTAAAAAAAAATTCTAATATTTTGGCGGAAACTAAATATATCTCGACATATAAAATCTAGTATGACAAGCACTGAACACAACTTTCTCTTACCAAGGATAGAGAAAGTTGTGTGTTATGCGACCAGACACATCAGATTTTTTCTTCAATATATAGCATTGCATCCCATCATACTTATATCAATTGGCCATTTCTTTCATTTACAATTAGACATTAAAATTAAAATATAAAACGTAATAGCGCCTGCTATATGAAGCATTAGCTAGTGCGCCGCCTGACTCGGAGGGCGAGTCGGTTGCGTGCGTTCTCTAATTAAGGACCAACGTTCTCGGTCCCTAATCCTACCTTTCTTTTCTTAAATTAATAATTGTTTGAGGGATTATTTGACAAAAGAACATAAATTCTATTTTAAATATTATTTTAAGATTTAGCCATTTTTAGATATGCAAATATTTCTACCCTATTGTATATTTTTTTAATTTTTTATATACGGTAAATACACTAGTCGCACACCCGCCTCCCGCGGGCAAGTTTATTGCCAATTCGGGATATTTCTTGTTGCAATGCAAGTGTTAAGATGTTAAGGAAGTATTTTGAGTTCAAGCGAGTATACCGACTGGGCACAGCAAATGGGTTGTTTGCGTAGCTCCGCCCACAGCTAGTCGTATACCTGGAAAGCTGGCTCTCAGAACACAAAGGACGCTCTAAAATTTCCAAGCCAACTTGTAAATTTGTGTTTCCCTATTGAAGAAATTTGATTATAATTAATTTTTCAAAATATTTAAGAAAAAAAATGTTTTTAGAAAATTAAAATAATTTAATAGTTTCAAATAGTATAAAACAAATCTACTATAAAGGTTTAAAAATTTTAAATAAAATCACAATTTTAATAAAATTAAAATTTTAAAAAATTTGCTAGTGATTTCATCAAAATTTTTTTAGGCTATATAATAGGTTTGTTTTATTGTTTTAGACTATTTGAAGGAAATAAATATTTTTAATTTTCTTCTTTTAATTCAATATAAAATGTTTTTTAGAAATTAGAAATACAATAGGGTCTATATAAAAATGAAATGGGAAAAATGTATGTACGTATGTATGTAAATATAGGCCTATATGTATATGTTCTATAGAATTCGAAGAGAAGTTGCTGTTGATGTTATGGAATGGAAAAGAACAAGTACAGGTGCAGCAAATGAAGAGAGCCTTTGGATGCTAAATGCCGAAAAAGGAGACGTTTCGGACAAAATTTATTTGTCCATCTTCAGTCCTCGTTGGCTTATAAATTAATTAGGCACAAAGTTGTCATTGTTGTTTTGGCACGAATTTGTGCGCATGTATATTTTTATAAAAATAGGCGAGTGTCAATGTTTCGTGAGTGTCTATAAGATAATGATTATCTTATAGACACTCACGAAACATTGACACTCGCCTATTTTTATAAAAATATACAATGATTATCTTATAGACACTCACGAAACATTGACACTCGCCTATTTTTATAAAAATATACATGCGCACAAATTCGTGCCAAAACAACAATGACAACTTTGTGCCTAATTAATTTATAAGCCAACGAGGACTGAAGATGGACAAATAAATTTTGTCCGAAACGTCTCCTTTTTCGGCATTTAGCATCCAAAGGCTCTCTTCATTTGCTGCACCTGTACTTGTTCTTTTCCATTCCATATGTTCTATAGAAATCCACAATTTTCAATGAATACATTTGAAATTAAGTATACATATAGTATAGTATAGTAATCTCTTAAATGTTTTGGGAAATTAATTATAATCAAATTTCTTCAATATGGGAACACAAAAACTACAAGTTGGCTAGAAATTAGAGAGCGTCATTTGTGCTATGTGAAACAGCTTTCTGGTTGTACGACTGGCCGCTGTGGGCGGAGCTACGCAGCAGTTGAAAAAAGAAAAGAGCACGCATAAGACTGACCCTTCAAACAGTCATAAATAGACCCATTTGTGCTGTTCCCAGTTGGTAGCCTCGCCTCGCTTGAATTCAAGATCCTTCCTTAACATCTTAACACTTGCATTGCAACAAGAAATATCCTTTAATTGGCGATTAAACTTGCCCGCCAGAGGGGGGCAAGGAGGTCCAGGTGGCGCAGTCCCCTGCGAAGACATATTCCTCCCCTCTTCCTCCTCCTATAGGATGTATTATATGTATTTATTATCTTACTTTATTTTTAGAATATTAGTTTATTTATATCTCTTGAGAGTTTCTATACTATAATCTTTTTAAATAGCAAAGAAGCTATGGGGAAGCAAAACCTCTGATATATATACAAATTAAATTTTCATAAAACATTTACGCTTTAGGCTCACTCTTTCTTTTTGGGTTCGAGAGACATTGAAGGAATAAGAAATGATGTTCGTACGCCGGATATCATATATAGAAGGTATTCTACTAGAATTTTAACGGAGCTTTGTGCATAAATAAACTCACTCAATTGCATCATAACAATTTTCTTTAAAAAAAGTGTCTAAAAAAATTTGATGTTTCTTTGTCCTGTATTCGGATAGATAACTCAAATAGAGTTTTAATCATTTTTGTGATTACTTTTGAGGCACTCTTATTTTTTTCCAAGAGTATTGTTTTAAATTTTTAATTTGAACTTTTGAATATAGTTGAAATTATGTACTATGATATAATTATGTAAAATTAAAAACACTAATTTATTTCTAAAGATGACACACTAAAGGCCTGTTGCTTCATTTATAGTCAACTAGCAAATTTATCTGACCAAAAGTAAATCATCCATTTAGTAAACAAGAACACATTTAATCTGTGAGTTAAAAAAAATTAGTTTTTCACATAGAATTAGCTATGAGATATATGGAGTGTTTTGTGAAGTTATCAGCTTAATAAAGACATAATTTATAAAAATTATTAAAAATAAAAATTGAAATTAGCACGTACCGTTTTCGGGGGTAGCCCCCTACTTATTTCCGGACCCACCTCACCCTTCCTTAAACATCCCTCAAACCCAAAAAAAATTTATAGGGCAAAGCGGGTGGGGTGTGGGCGATTCCGAAGCCCTTGCAAGAAGATGGAAGAATCACAGCTCAGTTGGTCAAATTGGCAAATATGCGGCTAACTTTCATTTTTTTGGGCCGATCTTTACAAATTTAAATTTAAACGGATTCTTCTATGTCCTTCAATATTTCTATATTTTATCTAAAGGGGTAGAAATTATTTCTTGTCAATAATTGAAAAAAATTCTTCTTGCAAGGGCTTCGGAATCGCCCACACCCCACCCGATTTGTCCTATAATTTTTTTTTAGTTGAGGGATGTTTAAGGAAGGGTGAGGTGGGTCTGTCAGCTGGAATATGTAGAAAATCAGTGAAAAAATTGGGAAAAATCAGAAAAAATCGATCATTTTTAATGATTTTTTTACATTTTAAGGGACAAAATCCTCCCCCGCATCCAAATGTTAATGTTTTTTAACTTTTCACTTCTCTAGACCTTCTGAAGAAATGTAAAGGCTAAAATATTCCTTTTCATCCCTCCAAATTTTTTTCGTGGCCCTATAATTAACGAAAAGGGGTGGAAATAAGTAGGGGGCTACCCCCCGAAAACGATACGTGCTAGGGGAAAACGAAGGTCATATTTGGATTCAGGAGGTCATTTTACTTAAGAATCTGAAGGAATTTTCTCGGGGCTTTTTTTCTTGTTGCACAGTGTTATTATTTGCTTAACTAGAAGTGAAAATACTTGAACGTCATAGTCAACTAGCTTATCCGAGAGGTAGTTAGTTGATTAATTAGATGTGAAGCAACAGCCCTAAATGTCGAAATACGTATCGTGTTTATACCAATAAATAATATTTTGAAACATATGATCTAGTATTTTTAATTTTACATAATTATTTTTACCTGAAAAACTTAGAAGTTTTATTTATTAAATCTATAAATTACAATCAAGACAATGATTTTAAACTACAACTTACATCGCTATTTCTCTTTATTCTGTGTAAAAATGTAGGGAAAAAATTTCATCTCGTCTCATTACGTCCCACATTTGATATTTTAATCACCTCTCAATATGATAAATTATTTGCTTCTTTGGCCATCATGTTTTGTGGATTGAAACAGTCTGGAATATTAATGGCTCATATATCAATACCAGTTCTTGTTATGTACAGTTCTTTAGCGTAGACATAGAACATAGCGTTTTGATTGCCATTGTTTTTGTTTAAGATTAAATTTCTTTTGGAATAGAAAATCGTGGCTGACGATGATATAATTTTAATGGAAGTGTATGCAGTTTTTATTTTAAATAAAAACAATTTGGAACGTTCCTATGAACAACAAGAGTAAAGCAGTCTTCAGAAGATTTCAACGGCAAAATGAGAATATACATTTTAAAGAGCAACAAAAAAATAATTGATTTTTGAATTTTAATCAAAATCGTTAGAGCCAATTCCGAGGAAACGAAAAAACTGAAAAAGTGCATCAGTAAACTACTATTACTCTTTGGCTGATTTTGTTCAAAAGCTTCGTGTTACGTCCCAGGGGAGTACCTAACTTAAATATAAAATTAATCTCCTAGCTCTTTTCGTTCTAGAGATATTTTGTTCACAAACACATACAGAGACAGACCAAGTTGCGAAAACCACTTTTTTGATTCAGGGGATGTCAAAACGTGTATATCCATCAAAATTTCGACATCGAATTTTTGACATGAAACCAATACACTCTATCTATAGGCCTATATATTAACACATATAGAGGTAAAAGAAAGTATATAGTAATATAATAATACAATACACATGCTTTGTATTACTAATACTACTAACAATTTGTTAAGACAAATGGCAAAGTAACCAATGCCGAATCGTTCCAATTAAAGAGTTTTTATTTTTTTTAAATAGAAGCTCTATTACTGGCTGCATCCTTTTTCACTATAATTAAATTTCTTTTTATTTTAATATATAGTTTCCAATCTAATTAATAATAAAAATCTGGTTTTTTGTGTTGAGATAAATTTAGTTATAGGGATTTAAAATTGGCTCTATGGATAGAAGAGCCGGAAAATTAATTTGAAAAATCTGTACTACTACATTAGTAAAGCGTACTTCAAATCACTTTTAGGGCAAAATGAGAATATACCTGGTACATTTTAAAGAGTATTTAAAAAATAATTGATTTTTGAATTTTAAAAAATTTTGGTGGAGGGAATTTTGAGAAAGTCGAAAAAAAAAAACTAAAAAAGTACATCAATAAAGTACTAGTATTTTTTGACCAATTTTGTTCAAAAGCTTATTTTGAGTGTTCGGGAGGACACCTAACTTAAATATAAAATTTCAATCTGGTAACTCAATTCCTTCATGCTAAAAATTGTTACACACAGACAGACCAATTTGCTTGCGGGAAACACTTTTTTGGACTCAGGGAACCTCAAAACATGTATATCCATCAAAATCTCGACATCAAATTTTTGACATGATCTCAATTCTTTCTCTCACTATATTTTTCATATATATGGTAAGAGAAAGTAAAAATTTAAATGATGATTCATAAGTGAATTTTGAATTAGATTTCTTTTAGATATTGAATAATTTAATTATACCCTAGATCATGAAATTATCAATTTCATTCAGCCTAATAAACAGAAAGTTTCAATTCTTATGAAATTTTGTATTTATTTACAAATCTACAGTATATTGTGTATAAAATGTCCAAATGTGAGATTAAAATTTTGAAAAATAACTATAGTTTATTTCAAGCAATCAACATTTAAAATGCAAGTTTGAAACTAAGGTGCTATGGGAAACTAAATATATCTCGACACAAAAAATCTGGTGTAGACTGGCGCACAGCACACAACTTTCTCTTACCCTTCGGTAAGAGAAAGTTGTGCACTGTGCTGGTTACACCAGATTTTTTATTCTAATAATGAATTTTTTTATATTATTAAAACAGAAAACAAAAAATCTGGGGTGACAAGCACCTAACACACATTTTAATTATTTAGAGAGAAAGTTTTGTGCTGTGCGATCAGTCACGCCAAATTTTTTCTGTCTTTTTGCAAGGGATAATTCGCATAAAGTAGAAATGATTTATTTTTCTTTAAAAGAAAATCTTTTAAATTCATTAATTTAATTTTATTGCTTGTGTTCTATTTTTAGAACATTGTTGGCGCCTCTCCCCACTCCAGCCAGTGCGGCGACCGTCGCCGCCTCAGGCAGCCACGTCAGTTAGTCTCAGTCTACAGGCAGGCGAGGCGTCGCGACGCTGCAGCTCAAACGCCAGGGCATTTCTCTCTCCTCTCTTCGTTGAAATTCTCTCCAATTCATCACCAACAGGTAAATATCACTCAATTATTTATTGCGTTTCAATTTAATTATAAAAGCGAAGTAGAAGAGATACATACAGTTATCTTTTTATATCGCAATTTTATGTCGTTTTCTTATGAAGGTCAAAGCAAGAAGTTTCAAATCTTAGGTTAGAGTGAATTCAATAATGGAATATTTTTTTAATACCATTTATTTTCAAAAAATAAGACATTAAAACTGATTTTATTTCGTCACTTTAACACTTTTAACTCATATAACAAATTTCTTTGGAAAAGGTAAAAATTAAAATAAGAAAACCTCAATATATTTATATTATAACTAATTCGTTTACTTTTTGAACAATCTTCCGACCAGCCGCAAAATTTATTTTTATAAAAAGAGAAATTTTTGTTTATTTGTTAAAAAACTTTTCCATGGACAAAATTCTAGTTCAGAATCGTTTGTCATGATTATGATATAAATATATTAACGAATCAACTCAAGATGTATTTTCTTCT